>VWZD01009258.1:229122-279232 GCA_013396695.1 Sakesphorus luctuosus
TGCATTTAGTCACTGTGCTTTCTGTCCATGTAAATAATAAAATATGCTCAGAAAGTTTTCTTCTTAACCTCAGGTTTCCTCTCCTAGGGTAGGAAGAGGACTTTGTGTAACAAAAGGGCTCAACTGCGGAAACTACTTGTTAGATCTCAAATCTACTTATCTTGGAACTGTCTGGTCTGCTGGAATACATTTAATTTGAGGGAATACAAAGAGACAACCGCAAATATAATCCAGAGATCTCTGACCTATGACTCGTTTACAGGAAAAGTAATTCAGTAATTTCAGGAATTTTAAACAAGTTTAGCATGTTGTGGGCAAACATCCAAGATACCATAAACTAGATGCAGACTGAAATGTGGGTGCCTTGAAAAATGCACTTCTTTCACTTCACTAAGTGTTTAGTTGACAAGCACCTACAAACAAGGATTTTGTTTCACAATTAAGTATTTTGGCAGTACTTTGCATTTCAAGCCTAGCACATGCTGGGCTTGTTTCTGAAATTTCCTGTTAGTGAGGGTCAAAAGTCAAAGCTAGTGGATGAGTAACAAAGTTTCATGGTGCAAACACAATACAATTCCAGACAAGCAGGGATCTTATGAAAAAACATGGTAAAATAATACTCCTATGATTTAACCCTGAAGGACAAAGTTATTTTTATAAACTAAAAATATGTCTGTGACTCCAGCTAAAAAATTGTGGCTTGTTGATATTGTTAACATCTTTTTCTTACTCCTCCAATATCAATGGAAGAAAATGAGTAGGGAACTTTCTGAATACAGGGCAAGCACAACAGCAAATGTAGTGTGGGCACATTAGGATTTCAAGTTAAACAGGTACTTTACAAGAAATGTTTAGGTCTTTCATTACACAGTTTGTTTAGTCTTCAGAATTGTGACACCAGTCCCTTTTTACCTCTTCAAAGAGAAGAAAAGAGAACAAGTAACTCTCAGAACACTTACTACACAGGGTTATTCACCTCTAGGGCTGAGGTAAGGGCAGAAAAGCTGACATCATGAAGAAACACAGGACTAACATGCAAGTCAGCACTGGGTTTTATTCCTTCCAAATGGTTATTTACCCATGTTTAAAAGAATGTTTATAAGACACCTGTATTTACAGTGGTGTAATGTCTAAAGTAGGATAATGTGCAGCTAGAGAAGACATTCAACTCCAGTGGAGCAAAGAAGAAACACAATAAGGAAGAGATTCTTACTATATGATGCTTCTTTCATATAAGGACAGTCTTAGAGATAGGAAAAGATCTTGAAACTGTGTATTAATCAGCAGTGTCATAATTGTATTAATTGTTAATAAAAAGTTGTGTACTCTGAGATCATGGGTACTCAAATTCTGCCGAGAGTTACCTGGCTGCTGTGTAAACTGCTGGCACATTTGACTCCTTTTTTTCCCTGTTATCTTTTTGAAAGATTCTTATCTTTGCGCACATACAAGTTTTAGAAAGGAGAAATGTATTTCTAGTCTTCAGACACAATCTCTGTAATTTATGTCACATTATGGCAGGTGGATATTTCTATTCAAGTGAGTAGGTACAAAACATTTAATAATGTTGACTCTTACATGGGCATGCTCAGATTTCAAGAGTTGGAGATAAAAGAACAGATTAACAATAGCTTGAGATTAAAAAGGTTATTTCCTTGTCTCTTGCCTTTACTGTTTCAGGTTGTTTGTAAAGTACCGAAGAAAACACTCCTTAAAGTGGATCCGTATTTTATAACTTGCTATGAGGTACATGTTATTTTTATGATAAAACAGGTCATAGAAGACAGTTCTGTGTGAAAATGTACGCCTATTCTGCAGTATGCAAAATTACAATGGCTGTATATCCAGTAGTTCATTACTGGTACTTCTTTCAAGAACTACTAATCGCTGCACACAATAGAAACATTTTGGGTTTGTACCTTAAACATCTTTTCTCACCTTAAACAGGGAGGAGAACACATGAAATGTATAAACTGCACAGGAACCATCGGAGTCACACATGAGCTGGTTGATGTGGCTACGCCAGGCCTCCTCTGCATCGTCACAGGCTGCTGGCTGAAAGGCAGCCAGGATGGCAGAGAAGAATGGTGAGGGAGGAGGGGAGGCATTGCGCTCAGCATCTCCAAAACTGAAGGAGGCAAAAATCAAGGTGATGAAAGGAGAATACCAAGAAGATGGCAGATAAAATAAGCTCAAACAGAGGCATGTAAACATAGGCCCAGTTACAGCACCTTTCCAAAAATACTTATGAACTTTCAAATTACTTTTGAAGGATGACAAGATGTTGGCCACAATGAGGAAAACCTCCAAATCAGAATCCTTACTTTCAGGCCTTTATTCCTCTATCCCAGAACATTTGAATTGTTTTACTGTACCATCATTTGAAGGAAGAAGGCTGAAACTTCATAGGAGGATAAAGCCCACAAGGAAAAACTCTCCTCTCTCCTTCTCTCTCTCATGTCCTTAAATACAGGCTAACTGCAATCTAACTCAACATCCAAAATCTGAAAGAGCTTGGATGGAACAAATATGTCATGGAAAAAATCCTAATGCCTTTTTGTCCAGCTACACTCAACAGCAGCCTTAAGAATATACACTTGGGATCTTTGACAATATTGAGGCTTCCTTTCATTAGAAATGAAAAGGATGAATATATGTCTGATCTGTTGAAAAGCTAGCTAAGTAACATCTCCATTACTGCAAACCTTTTAAAATCCTTCTTTTTATTTTGATTAAATGTATTACATGCAAAGTGACTAACTGCATATGTAAACATTGTATCTTGTTTTTTCTAGAAAGAAGAGCTTGGTTTTGGTTTGAGGTTTTTTTCAGTTGTGTGATAATCATGCAGGTAGTTAGGGCATTGTCTTCTCATTGCTCCAAACTCATGAGAATTTGATAACTCCTGCAGCCAAAACAGTCATTCTATTTACCAACACCTTGTTATCACTTTGTTGTACAGTGTAAAAGAACTTGTATGAATAATAGCATATACAAGTACCTAGTAAGAGCAAATTGTTCCAGTCTGTCAACTTTCTCTTCAGTTTCTGTCATATCCAGACTAAGGCTATCACTGCATTCAAATGCTCCAGGGAGTTCATTTGTAGACCCTGAAAGGTCATCCTCGTGGACTGCTATATCTTGTTCTTCATGTACAGCTTCAGCCTAGGGGAGTGAATGATGATGTCTTAGAAAACAGCAAATTAGTAAGTTAATTCCACTAATAAAAAGAAAGCATTTAATGAAAAGAACCTCACCTGACAATAGCTTAAACTGCACAGATACAAAGACACAGATTATAAATTACATTAATTAAGTTAAGCTTCTTCAAAATACTGAATTCACTTAACTCACTGTCTTGGATAAATATTATTTTAAGGCATTTCTTCAACTTATCTAGCAAAGAATTTCAGATTTCAATGCATTTGGCAACATAGCAGGGAAGGAATTTTCCAGGGAAAACAATAGAGTTCTTGTTACTATCAGGCTGTTCTTGTCACTTAACACTTGATAATGTCCAAGAGTGTATTAAAACCTCTCAAAATGTATTGAAAACAATCACTGCCTGGAAGACTATATGAATGTTTAGAATTGAGATTTAATTTTAGTATGGCATTTACATTCAAAAGGAATACAAAACATTCTACAGGGCATTAAAAGGATTATGCTTCTCTCAGTTCCTTCCTTTTTCATCTGTTACCATCTAGATTTCTTTTTGAAACATTCTGATTTCTCTGGCATTTTTGGTCTGAACAAATTTTGTTTCATTTTTGTCTTTTGTCTGCATCATTCATAGCATCCTGCAAAGCAATTCCTTTAGGGATGACTGCAGTGGATAACTCAAATATTTGGGCACATATGCCTATGTGCATGCACATACGTGTGTTGGGAATTGGCAGAGAGGGAAATCTGTGACAAGTGGAATTAAAGGAGAAAAGTGGCCCTCTGCAGTTAACTAAATCTGCTTGGATCCTACAGATGAATTCTGGGGATTTGCACTTTTAAAAATTAAACAAGACTTGTGTCAGAAAGGACCAGATCAGAAATTACGTAGGAGAATGCTTTTTTGGTTTGATTTATTTTCTAAGCAAAAGAGATAGGAATAGTTCTGAGTTCAGTAGAATGAAATGAATCAGAGCACAAGCCATCTTGCAAAGAGAAATAAAAGTTACGTGGCTGAATTATCAGAATAGGAACCAGAGCAGCTGCTAAGAAGTGTAAAGGTTTCATGCTTCTTAAAGAAGTAATTAGTATTAACCACTTTCAAATATTAAATATTAGCTTGAAAGAACCATTGGTTTGTTCACTGCAACGACACTGTATGAGGAAAACACATTTTGATAGGATAGGGGAGGGGAGGAAGAAAGAGGAAGCAAACACCACTCACCCACTGGAATCCACTATAATGACTCAAAAGCAAAATAAAAAAATGGACTCTGAATATTCATGTAGGATTGTAGTACACTTTCAGAAATCTGTGAGTTTAGATAACTTGAAAAATACATAACAAAGCATCACCTGAATCTTTGTGCCCCTCATAGCATATCCATCTGCCTTCTAAAAAGTACTGTATTAATTATTGTGGTCATTATCTTTAGCAGAAAATAAGTTCAACTAATTCTATCCTGTTAACAGTAATATCTGGATTTTGGCACTGCAACATTTGAGAAGAGGCCTATACAATCAGTCTGTTTCTCTCATTTGCTGCATCTATTTAAAGGCTGTGGTGATATTTTTGGGTTTGCTTATGATGCAACAACTAAACATTTTTGTACAGCGCTAATGAAGTAAAAAAAATTTTCCTCTGCATTGCTGACATACCATCAGCTCTCTGAAAAGAAGAACTCGGAGGAAAAGAGAAACAGGGAAAGTGCTCAGATTTTGTGTTATCAAATTATGTAAAAATAATTTAGGTGTAAGTTTCAAGTTTTCTGACTAAAAACTGGGCAACTTCTTCCTTAAAATAAATAAAACCCCAGACATTTTAACTTTATTTACAAAATGTGTTACTCCAATGTGTTTTGAGATAAAACACAGAAGTATGCAAACTAGAAGAAAATATCTTTGAGGTAAAAAAACCTGACTAAGAAGGCAATCTGTGCTTATCAATTCAAACCTCTTTGTAACATAGGTAACCTGGGTTACATTTTTCACCATTATGGAACCTGTACCAGGACTAGCTGAACTTTCCCGTCAACCCCACAAGAAACTACTGTGATTTTACACTCTTCACTGACTTTTCCCAAACTTTTCATTTTCTTTGATAAACATTGGCACATGGAACATTAGACAAATTTTGACAGTAAAGATACTAAACCCCAGGCACATATGAAACTCCTGAACTGTGATTTGCCATTGTTAATGTGCACACCAACAGATACTGCAGCTGGATGCATGAGATCAGCCATAGCCACCACCTGCATTTGTTCTGACTGCTGCTTCCTGAACTGAAATTCTGCCAACTTCTGCTGTTTATGTGGTTACTTGTCTACCAACAGTTGTTTTGACAAACGATAATGAGTTTACCTTCTCCACAACCACTATTTGGAGAGGTTCCCTTCCTTTCCTATCCTTACCTGCACTTCCCTCCTCCTGTCCTTTCTTCCTCCTGCAGAGGTTTCTGACATGAACAATTTGTTCAATATTCAGCACAGTTCCAGCCTCCTTTTCTGTGAGCTCTTCAAAAAAGTTTCTATTACTTCTGTTATCTGCAGTGCTAGCAGTACTGTATCAATTCTTTGGGTGGCTCCATTTGGAGGGGACCAAGGGCAGGAAGTGGAATGAAAGCCAATGATTACTCAAGACATATTCTTCTCCTAGCCCTGTCTCATACACTCTGCTCTTCCCCTCTGCAGCAGTCACACAATTTAGACATGACTGAGAAGCTTTACTGACATAAGGCAACAGTATCATAAAGCCACTAATTTCGCACACAGACTCCACCCCACATTATATTTCTGGAGGGACACTGAGAGGAGTAGGTTCACCTGATCTCTCACAAGCAAGTACTGTCAAACAGAAAATTAAAGAAACCATCCCCATGTTGATAATAATTTACCAACCTTACTCTATGTTCATCTTCTGATACAATTCTCTGAAATAAACTGTGCTGAACATGGCTGTCGTATCCTTGCAAATCCTTCCTCTCCAACCCCCAGGATGGCTTAATATTGTGGTCGTGAACTTAAAATTTCTGAGTGTCTGCCAAAAGGCAAGTACTGAATCCAGTGCATGCAACTATACAATAGGTCCCCACACACAAAAAAATGTCTGAGAATACACGCACACACCCACCACATGAGTTGGCATATCATTCTTTTAAATCAGCATGAAGAACAAAGAATATTCCCTTGGGGCTGGAACTTGCAGCCACTTCATGAATTTGTCTTCCAATGAGCTTGTAGTCTTTTGGTCCACGTGTAGCACAACATACTTAAGAAACAATAAATAAAATCTTTTCATGAAGAAAGTGGAAGTAGAAAGGAAACAGTATGAAAATGCAGGAGCAGGAGAGTGTATTGTACTATGACATTTGCACAGAGAAAGCCAGAATGTACTTGATCTCACAGATCAAATCCTTTACGAAAGTGTAAGCAAAAAAAAATTTGTAAAAGTGTTATAAAAACCAGTCCAATTGGAAAAGAAAGAAAAAGCTGTATTCACCTTGGCTCCTTCAGACACTTGGAGATTATTCATATCGGGCAAAGACACATCAAAGCCGGATGTTCCTATATTAAAATGATGAGGGTCTGCTGAAGTTGTGTCACATGATGTAGAAAGCGAGTCAATATGATTTGCATCCTCAGATGGGGAAAGATTTATAATCTGTTCAAAAGACAACAAAAGCACAAAAGAATTAAGTATACAGCTACCACCACACACTGCTTTCATGAACATGCAAAGCAGACACTGCCTTAAAGAGCAGTGATGATGGCTCTCTTAGTTTGTACACAGACACAACTTTTTCAATGTTTCTGTCAAAACAAACATCGCAGAATTGAACAAAGAAAATCTGACACAGTTTACCAACCTGGAGTCTTGTATTTCTTTAGGAATTAAATACATCAGAAATATTTACTACTGGCCAATTGTGCAAAATTGTCACGTAGTAAAAAAGGGCAAATAATAAGATATGTTTCTTGTGTTCCAAACTTTACATTAAAATTCCTGTTTACTTTTGCAAATAAGGGAAAATGCACCCACCAATTTCAGCTGATGAGATTACGTCCGGGCAGAGGAAACTAAAAGCCCAACTTATTTAAAAACACAACACTTTTTTGCCATTAAATTTCAAGTTTGCCACTTACTAGGTCTGAGTTCTCCAAGATTTGGCTGGTGGTCAGGTCCTCCTCCTCTGATGACTCATCGGAGTCCTCATGGTTCATTTTGTTCAGGCTGGGCGTGCTCCCTGAGAGCTGGCTCTCCTCCAGCAGCTGCATGTCACACTTGTCCAGGCTGTCCAGGGACCGTCTGCGCACTCCCCAGTTGAAGTTGTCCATGCTTTCACCCTGAAATCAGATACAGGCTCAGCTTTCTTGATTTAAAACTAATCGTATGCAAACACCTAATCAAAGTTAGCTCCAGAAATATTTTTATGCAAAATATAATAAAAATTTGATATAAGCATTATTTTGTTTGTTCACCTGGAGATAAGAGCAGAAGCATGGAAATGGCAGTTAAATGAGCATTCAGTCTTTTCAGTATTAGTTGTTTCTCATGCATTTGCTAATTTAAGAATATACACTCCTCAATACCAGGAGAGCAATGACAGGCAAAAGAAAAGTTTGAAAGCAATTTTAGAGGATTTTTCCATGATGTTTAAAAGTATTAGGAGCATGGTTCATAACAATGGTTCAATTACAAAATTTACATTGAAGATTTTAGATTATTTGCATTATATACATAACTATAATGGTGAGTAGATTTGAACAAACCCCTCCTTTACCCACAAAATGTGCTAAAGCAGCACACCTTACTCTAGGCCCATGTTGCTTATTTTTGTAACTTGAATCTATTTGAATTATTTGAAACTATATTTTGAGAGCAGTCTGATAAGCACTGCTTGAGATTTCACGTTTTCAAAAGGACACAGTCAAATCGACCAACCATTTCATACTGACTTTCAGTTCTGATCTCACATGCAGTCACATAAAGCTGAGTGCATTAAGCAAATTGCATGACCATTTGCTTGGCTGGTGAACTGATAAAAGGATCCCTTGATTTCTTTCATGTATAAAAATGACAATTAGTTTTCCACCATTTTTCTATTTGTGTACTTTATATATTTCCCAGTGGACTGTATGCCTTTTCCCTAATCCTCACTTTGATCCTATGTCTAACCAAGTTCCCCTACAGCAAATGCAGGACCATGTCCACAACTGCTCATGCTACGGACCTGCAGAGGCAAAAGGGGCCTTATACAACAAGAAAGGTCTCCCCAGAAGTATCCAGCTGCAGTTTTGGGTACTTTAGCTGGGTGAAAGCCTTCAATCCTGCATCAAAATGGGAAGACAATTTATAGAGAAAAATGTTTCTTTGTAAGGTTCAGGGCTGACTTTAGAACAAGACTCTGTAAGTTGCAACACTCTTAAACAAGCAAGTCAATTGGTGAAAATTCAAGCCAACAGTGATCTTTTAAATATTAATTTGACAAAAATACAATTCTGTCTAAAAAATAATCAGTGACTATGAGCACTTCCTTGGTTTATGCAGATGAAAATTACATGCAATCACAGAGAAAGAGGTCTCAGTTGAGTAAGGTCCCTTAAGCAGAGTTGTAATTTTAAACACTTGAGTAAACCCCATTCAGGACTACTCAGACATTTACTGAATGGGGACCAAACTGCACAAAATGCAAAGAATTGAATTGCAATCTTATCTCCTTAACAATCAGTGCAATTGCATGAATTGATCTTACTTTGCATCCTTACTCTTTAATGCAATTGACCATGGAATATGAATAAAAGGAGGGGAAGTTCAGTTTTGTGATACTAAGCTCACTGTTCATAAACAAATATGATGAAAATAGAAAAAAATATTTTTTAGGAAAAAGATAACCCAGAAATGCAAGACCTGTAATTCACAAGAACATTTAAAACTAAGGAATACACTACAATAAAGAATGAAAGAACAATAAATCGTTATGAAGCCTGACATATTACTAGAAGAACCAACCCTGTGTTTTCATCCTGTGACTGGTATCATATAGTACTTTAGTAAGGCAAGAGAATAGCATACATCTAAGTTTTAAAAAATTAAGCTTCTTTAAATCATAAAAATCACTGTTCACTTCCAAGCTATTTATTTTAACAAGTCCTTTGGTTGTCCATCCTCCCCCACAATGGCTGGAGGACACATGCAGCAATGAGACATCCTCCACAAACACATCAGTTACTGAACTAACAAATGACAAAATGACACAAATAAGCAAGCAAGCAAAGCTGACTGTCATCACACCCTGATCCTCATGATGCCTAGTAAAGCTATCAGTAAACTGCAGCCCATGTCTATGGAATATTTCCTGTTGCAGTTTTATTCTGCAATGTCTTAAAGAAGGAAGCCAGCAATAAGAAGAAAAATGGAAAGGGACACTTTCAGGGCATGCGGTTAGAAGGGGTAGTACACTAAAACATAGGGAAAAATGTTAACAGAGATGAAACAGTGTAACTCAAGTACCCATAGTAGGTGGAATAGCATGTTTGCTACAGGGGCACCCATAATCATGCAGAACTGAAACAAGAGGTCAGCACAGGTCTATGAAGATGAGTTGTTGTTTTTGTAGTCTGTTAAGCAATCTTTCTTTCACAGTTAACAAGCAGAGCAAAGATGTATTGGAGAAGCTGTTCTCCAAAGCAAAGCTCTCTCCTATCTGGAAAATCATCAGCAATAAACACCAATTCAGCAGAAAACAGACACATGTTATAAATGTGTCTGGCCAGCAGTGAGCAGGTACCACACAGAACTTCCCACAATCCCCAGCCTCTGGCAAAGGAAAGGATGTGCCCTTGCAGCTGCTCTAAACTTTATCATAACCCAGTGGAAAGGAGAGACAGGAGGGCAGTAAAAAGGGAAGTAATCCTATGTAGGGGAGAGCAGTAAAGCTCTGCCAGTAAGAATCATGCAAAACCTTTTTCACACAAGTTTTCATCCTTACCATGTTGTGAAAGTATGCAAAGTTAGTGGAATCACTGAAATATTGTAGGGTATAGGCAGAACTGTTTTGGAACTGCATGGTAAGCAGTAGTTCAGTATGGCTGTATCTTTTAGCGCACAGGCATTTAAACACAAAGATTTTTTGGGGGTTGTGTTTGCGTAATAACTGATGTACAAACTATCAGAAACCAGTATGCAAAATGCTGTGGTTGCTGATTTTTTTATCATTTGTACAACTCATCAGAATTCTTTATCATTTTAGTTCTCTCTATACACAAGAAATGGCAATTTAGGTCCCAATGTAGCAACTGATGCACCTTAACAGTTTTCTTCACAAGGTAAAGGAGTCCAGAAAAGTTGGTAGGATCATACAGCTGAATTAAATTAAGCTGCAGGAATTAATTTATTTATTCATTTAAATTCAGTCTGGTAAGCAACATTCTTAAGAGGTCTAAGGCATCAGCTTCAATAAGATGTTAGCAGGAGGCAATATACCACAACTGAAAAGCTAGAAATTGTATGGAATTTGCCCTTACAAACAAATGGCCCAAACTTTACTCTCTTATAAATAATGAAGTTTCTACATATTCATGCACAAAAGTATCCAAAGGAGAAATGGCTCAATTTGAAAAACACTGATATTAAAATTAATATGTTTTAAAATTTGTGAGGACTGTTGAACATGTAAAAAAAAATTAAAATGAAGCAGAATTTTTGAAAAAGACCTCAAAAATATTTCTAATCCAAGACAAAAAATGAAGCACCTGTCAGAAATGCAAGCCCCCCTCACCTCCCACTCCACACACACACTGAAGGAGGGAGGCAACAGCAAAACTATGATGTTATTCTACAATACAAATTTGCAAGAAGGCATAACATATGCTGGCACGTCTGAGTTCAAGTAGCATTCTTACCTGAAGCTCCTGGGTAGCAGATATAACAGATAGAAAAACAAATAGAAAGAATCTATGTAAAATTACTGTATTAAAGACATCATAGACAAACATTTGCCTACAAATGTAACAAATATTATCCAAAAAACTTCAACTCTTCAGCCTATCTTTCAAGTTTGAAAATAATTATTACTTGCTTTTACAGCTTTATGAAATTTCAAACAAGTACATCTTGAGGTCTGGGGATGATTTATGCATCACTGGCCTGTTTAAATTATATGGAGTTTTTTGAAAGACTGAGGTTGCTCTTGCTAGCTGAAGTTTTCTAACACTGTTTTTTCATGTTTATGAATATACCAAATTCAGATATGACAGACATAACAACAGTTTCAACTCAGCCATTGGAGACGTTCCCTCTTACACCAGGTCTGAATTTGACTAAAGTATCTGTTAATTCTTAAAACAGTAGAGTAAGTCAGTCTGGACTAAACCCTGGACTGCAAGGTTTCAGATCCATGGCAATTTAAAAACTGTATTAAGTAAGAGACTACATTTTTCATTTTACTTCACATCAAACTAGAGAAACTTAATATTTGCTACATGACCAACTTAAGACAATTAGGATATCAATTAATTTAGGCCTAAGTCTTGAAGTTAGCCACATGTATAAAAGAAATCTTTCCAGGGTCGCAATCCATGATGGTAAATTCATTTTGACAGGAACTGTTCTGCATAGTTATATATATACTCTCTATATGGTTTTAAGTGGTGAAGAGAAAAAAGAAATTCCTGAATTTCAGTGGAAAAAAAATTATCAAGTGATATTCAGTCAAAATTGCAGTCTCAGATCCTTGTAGTATCTTGAAAGAACTTAAGACACAGAAATTACTGCAGCCAGTATATTTTTGACAAAAACCTGGCACTGCTGTTTTATCATTTATCAATTTTTGGGTCATTAGAGCTCCTTCATATTATTTGTCTAATGTATTTTAAACCATTGCTGCCAACTATCCTTTTTATTTTTTTAGCAAAGTCATGGGCAGCTGTGAGCCAAAATTACTGTATTTTGATACAGAAATTCCTGACTTGGAAAAATAAGGACTTCGTGACTTTTTTCCCCATTCCTTCATCCTTTCTCTTCATTGGGGAAACAAAAGAAGTTCATATGTACAGGAGTTCACACCTGAGGGGTCTGTTTTCCTTAAAATTATTTTACTACTGTAATACAAATAGGTAGAAAAATGATTATTTCTACTTATACACACGTTCTTCTCAGGGTTAAGAGGGATGCCTGAGAGAATTCATGTTAAGGCTGAGTTCAGATTATGACAGGACAATTTATTAAACTGTTAGGTTTGCTAAACATCTGCACCTTAAGTCCTTCAAATGAGCTAACAATTTCTGAACTTTTAAATAGCAACATAATTATTAGACTTGTTTGGCAATGGATATTAAATTTTGGCCTTTCCCAACCAAATAGACAGAAATACTCCAAATCTGATATAGGCAAGGTTAAAGGGTGTAGTCCCCAAAAATTCAGCAGTTCCTCAACTTTTCCTTCTCAGCAGTTTCAGCTCAAGGTGAGCTGATAGGCTTCACCTGTCAAGACTTGATCTGAGCCCTGAGGATTTTGTTTAGCTCCTACAGGAAATGATGAAATCAAAGACACCTAAGCAGAGTGGAAGGTACAGCTCTCCAAGCATTAGTGATTTCATCAGCAGTTGCAGGAACAAAAGCAGCCTGAAGGCCTGAATTATGAACCAACAGATTTGGAACAATTTCATTTTATAGGTTTTTAATGAGCAAATATATTTTTGTTAGCAATTTAGACCTTTAAAATTGTATTTAAAATAAATTCGTTTAAAAGTAAATTCACTGAAAAGGTCCTAGAACAGAGGCTTCATTTTCCAGTAACAGTTTTGCAGTGTTTCCTAAAGCAGACTCAGAAAGGAAGGGTGTGGTAGCCTTTTACTGTTATGCTACTCAAATAAACACTAAGTGAACATTATAAATATTCTGAACTTAAAACTAAGTTTATAGTTTACCAGTTAAATTTTATGTTGCAAGAAGAGTAGTGTTTAGTACAAGTATAAAAGCGTTTTAATAAAAAAGCTGTTTTAGAGAAAACATACTGTACCTCTCCATCTTCCAGCTCAACATCTAGGAAATCAAAGTCCCTAAAGACTCTGAATTGTTGTTCACTGTTGGAATCATCCATGTTCTCCTGTTCCCTCGTCCCGTCTTCTGAAGACACCAAGCTCGTCTGGTGCTCAATCAGATCCAAATCACCACAGGAAGAAAAAATCACCTACAATTCAAAGGAGTTCTCTTGTAACAAACTGTTCCCTCTGGTTGTTTCTTCCTAAAAGCTGTAATTGGTTATTCAGAGGACTGTATTTCCAGTACACACCTAATTCCTTCACTGAGTATTTTTAGAACACTCTGTATTATTTATGTTGGACAGGTGCCTTCAGATTAAACTTGTACAAAGAAACAACTTCATACTGTGGGAACACGTCCAAGAATATTACAGCTACCTCCTAATGGCAGCAGATTGATGTTGCCTGGATGTTTGTACACATAGATAGGAACAAAATTTAGAGAGCTTAGAAGAGACGATACAGTCAAGGGGGCAAGATAGTAACTTCATTAAAAAAACCCAGTAGTTAAAAAGGTGTTCAAAAATATGTCAAGATTAGAAAATACAAGAAGCTCTAATTTTTTCTTTCCTACTGAATATACTTACATCTGCAATTTAGTTGCAACAATTAAACAGTTCCTGCCTTTCAGAAACCAAGGGCCTGTTCTCCATAATTCAAGTTACATACACCATGTTTGAAAACATTTAGAAATTTTCCTTTCTCTGTAGAAGATACTTAATAACTATTTTAAGAGCTTCCCACCATGGATGATCTATTGCCCATTTCCTGACACCAGATAATATTAATTTTTAAAGAGTAACATCAGAACTACTGTCTAGTGGAAAAATCAGACACACGTACCCTCCCCCCATTTTATTTCTGTAATTTGATTTTTTACTTTATTAAAGTTCTAGATTGGTAATACCAGAGGTCATTACTTTCTACCCACTGAGATGGCATAAGTACAGCCTACAGCATCACAGATCTCTCACAGGAAAAGCATACATAGCTCTGAAAGTAAATCTTTAAGTGAGAGGGCCATTCACCGCTGGTCTGTGCTGAGAAACACAGCCTGGGCCAGTACAGAGGCCAGTGGTAGCTGTGACATGAAAACTAAGCAAATACAGTCAGCAACCTTGGGAAACACAGTTCTACACTTTTGAAGATCAGGACACGATGGAACAAAGAAATGGTCAATACAAGGCTACTTACTGAAGGGTTTTTACTCAGCCCAACTTCCTGACCACACAGGGAAAGGACATGCACCAGCTTTTCCTTTGTTCTTTTCTAGAAAACAAGATGTTTCTCAAGTGAGCATTTTTTTAACCACCCATTTTTCTGGTGGCTTGAAATATACATTAGTAATTTTTAATTAGGAGGAACCAACCAAAGAATTAGTCATTAAGTGCTCAAAGGATTGCTCTCAAAGCAACTATGGGTCAAGGAAATATAAAAATAGCTGTTAATGATTTTGTTCTTTATTATATTTAAATTAGTCTATGAAATCCATTGAGCATGATAAGTAAACATTGGATTATATGCATCACTTCAAAAAGAAAGTTCAGAAGTGTAAAATTAAGCACATGCATAATTTTTTTTTTCAGAATCGGGCCTGAGTGGGTGCTATATAACCTGCTATATTAAAAAAAGAAAAGAACCATAAATACATTGAATCTGCATGGTTTTATTCTAACTGGCAGATAAGCAAAATCAGTGAGGTAATCAAACATCACCTTTAGGAAAATTGTTCTTTTTTCCTCAATTTCTCAAGTAAACAACACTTTCAAAGTTGAACATGATATCTATCTGCTCTACTTGCTAATATCTGAACTCATCTGTCATTTTTAGTTAAATCTGACCTAGACTTAACAGGTCTTAAAGAGACGCGTTTCCTGCAAGCTGAAAGAAAAACAAAAATGTCAGGATAGAAGACAGACATAACTCAGTCCATTTTTGAGTCCAAGAAGGACATTCAGCACACACAGTCAGATGTTGTGCTGCCACTGCCCCAGCCAGCCAGGAGCCCTGCACAGGGCATAAGCATTTAAGAACCTAAGTGTGTGTTAATGCATCTACTCTAATGCAACTTGCTAATGAATTGTGGGCTACCTACCTGAGAGTACTGGGGTCTCTTCCAGCTCACAGGAACAAGGACGTTGGAGTTCGATCCTGATGAGGTTGAAGAAGTGCTCCGGGTGACAGCCATTGCCCTGGGTTTGCCATCCCGTCCAGAAGAACTTTGCAGCTCATCATATCGCCTCCCAATAATTGGAGTCTGAAACAGAGATTATTATTCACTAGTACCATGCCTCAGGATAAACTTACAACAGCCATATTGCTTCACTTGGAGGAAAAGATTACTCTAAAAATCATATAGAGGGATAAAACAGGGAGTGCACTAAATTCTATTTCACTTGGTATGTTTGTTATTTCCCACTGTGGACATCTGAGTAACAACTGCCATATTTAGTAGCTAGTGCTTATGTTCATGTATAGATAACACTCAAAGCAATGTGACACTAGTTTCTGACATGAGAACCAGTAAAAAAAACCAGAAAGCCTATGAAATTTACCGTAAATCTGCATTTCTTGCACATGTTTTTACTACTTTTTTTTCCTAAGAGTGCTGAAGACTTTGGCCCTTTTCCAACAAATACTGAAATGCTTTCTTGGATTGAAAACAGGATGCTCAGCATTTTCTAGAACTATACCTACATGAACAGCAAAAAGTACCAGCTGCCTTTTTATATTTGTATGTCCTTTTAACCTCAATAGCTCATTATTATCTATATGAAATAAATCTATAATGCTGCAAACAATCCTGCAGCCTCACAACAATAAAGTGAGTTGCCCATTCAAGTCTACAGGGCCATTCAGTTCTGTAAAGTTACAGGAGGCACAGGGTTTGCAGGATAAAGACTGCTGTAACAAAATCAAGTTAGAAGTCAGGCAGTACTCCCTTGACGGGTATGCTCTGTGTTTAACAGAGACAACACTGGCATCCCAGGATACATATAGTGTGCTTATATATTACAGCTCTTCCACCAGATAATTTTAAATACAATAAAAAAAAAAGTAGTAAAAATCTGTAAATAGCCCTCCAACATGGGTCACTAAGTATGTCACTTTGAATCAAAAAGTATTAGAGAGACTTTCAGTTGGGTAATTTTCCTTTCCTAATTTTTTAGCTTTCTGAAGGAGATACAACACATGTTTTAGCGTTATCAAATAACAGAATTACGGTGTTAGGTAGCAAAATTACAAAAAGTACCTCTGAAATATCAAAATGAAACTCTAAAGTCTTCCCTGGCAGCTCCTTGGAGGCACTGTTCCATACTCGATGTATTTCCATTTTTGAAAGATCACTATGTTGATAGGAAGGTAGAACTAAACTGGCAGAACGAGAAACTACCAATTTCAGGATATTCAAGGCTTCTCTCCAGTGAATGCTCTAGAAATAGGTATATTTAATCAGCAAACAGAAAGCAAGATTCATACACATTCAAGATTATTTACATTTTATAGTCATATTTTTGCCACATAATAAAAATGTAGAATTGGAATAGTCCTATCCTTTCTCTCTCTTTGCCAGTGACAAGGTACACACTTGCAGAATGGTTTCAACAGCAGAGACCAAGACTTGCCCAAGGTGTCATTGTTAGGGAACTGGCCTGTAGCCTGAGACACCTGTGGACAAGGTCAACTTGGCAAAGGATTTAAAATCTCCTCCCTGAATGCCTTAATCAGTACAAATAAATATAAGGGCCATTGCAGAATCCCCATTTAAATAGAAAGCTGACTTGATACAGGTTCTTTACAGCTGTGAATTCCTAGTAGAAACATGTATTTTTCACTTGTCAAGAATCAGGGAACAGACATCTCTGAAGGGAAGTGCTTATGCCACATCTCCCTCATGCTAATAATTAAAGAGTGGTCACCCAGGCTCTGCATAGCATTAATCTTGCTCCAAGGTACTGCAGCTGAAGCTTAACCCTTGCCACACAGCTGGGCATCTTATCTGGGAATGCACAGTCTGTGAGGCATCAGGATGTCTGTAAACTCAGTATCACACTAGACAGATGCAGCCCTCTCTGCTAATCTAGTCTTAAATTCTTATAAAGAAAATCAGCTTATATTATTAAACACTGCTTAAGTCCCTATATTAAATATAAAAAAACTTTTTACCTGTACATATTTTTCAATGGTTTTTAGCACTTCCACGTTAAACTGTTTCACAGGAATAGCTGACAGGTCCATATAACTAAGAAGACTGTAGATCATCTGTAAGAGGGACTGTTGCATACTAGGAAGGCCCTTTTCTAGTAGCTGTTAAGAAAAAAAAAGGTGAACATAACTGAATTTTGAGACACTCGTTCTTATGGAAAAAGCTACTAGTTTCATGAATATCATTTGTACTGCTAATCTCTCTTCACTCACTGATTTTGCAATGCCATTTTACAATCATTTCAGGACTGATAATGATACAGGTGTGAAGTAAAAAAGAGCTTAAGTTGGGAAAAATGCTAGCCTGTTAAATTTTATATATGTCTGCCCTAACTTATCCAGAAAACACATTCAGCAGTTGAGTAAACTGGTAGGTAAAATTTACACTGTAACTGGGGAAGCACATCCAGTAAAAACAGGAAAGTATCTTTTTATGTCTACATTTGCTGAAAGTCAATGAGAAAAAAAGAAAACATGCTGAAGAAACAAAACTACTAGTATTCAGACACCAATAAATATTTATCCAAATATTCTTCACTGCCAGTGCTCACTGGCTGTAACTGCCAAAGAAACATTTTCTTTTAAGGAGGAGATGGAGTCCCTGGGCTCTCTTACTGTAGAGACTAATACAAAGAAGGGTTTGAGCTGAATCCCGGAATTTTGGAACACCTACATGTAGATCCTGGAATACCACAATGAACCTTGGAAAGGCAACTGTGCTCGTATATATACATGACAGTAACTCCAGATGCGTACGGACAGCCATGATATATTCGTATATGTGTGAAATATCTCATATGAAAATTTTCTGGAAGCATGCATGCTTTTTCGTTGGTGACAGGCACTGTCACGCCTCCCAGATTTCAGTTATGTTATGCTGGAGATTACCAGCAGCTCAATACCTCCTTCCATTCAGGTCGACAAAAAAAGTTCTAACACTGGCTACTAGAGTTATTAGGACCTAGAAAACAACTACTTATAAACACTCTATGCTGCCTTATGTCTTCCATCAGAGAAAAATTTCAACTGTTATCTAAGTGGACTTGTTTTTTAGCTATCTTTGCTGGTCTGAATGACAAGGTTCCTCCTACTGACTGAGAACACTTCACGCCAGACAAATTGGAATGATTAGTTGGGACACACCTGTCTTACCCCACTACATGTTTTCTGATTTCTTTCATCACTAAAAGCAAGTAGGAATTAGTGATTCATAAAACAAAGTGGGCAAATTCCATTAACAACATAATAAATGGAACTCACTACATTTTGTCTATTCTTCTACAAAAGACAGCAAGAATTTTTAAATTAAAAGTACTACATGGCAATCAGCTTCAGCCCTCAGATACCTTCAGCCCTACAGATACTGTTATTGGGAGATAAAATGTTCTTAGCAACTCTTCTTTAGAACAGGGTTATAGACTTTTTCTTGCTTTCTATTAGGATCAGACAGAAAGGAAAGTTTTTGTTCTCCGACAGAGTCTACTGCATCAGACAATCCCTTTTGGGACAGGAAAAGGAATTCTTGAGAAATAATGGGAATTTTGCCTCTGTTGCTGGTTAGAAAGCTGTTGCAGGAACTTTATCTCTGAAAGTTTTAATGAATTTAGTTAAACATTTTGATGAAATAAAGAAGGCATTTCAGAAGCCATGGCTGACAGCAAGCCATTAGTGGAATAATGCCAGGTATGCTTCCCCTTGCAATAGTCTCTGCTGATTCCTTGGTTTTGAACAGGTTATGAATGCTTATGCTTCTGTCAGAAGCAATCTTCTATCTAACAGGGAGGAGGTGGAAAAATCTACCATGATCATATTACTATGCACTATGCTTTCTTGTCCCTTCTTCTGTATTAACTGCATTAGCTAATGAAGCCCAAGCACGGCCATGGACATAATCAGTCACTAGTTTAACAAGTGACCCATGTCAATTCAGGTATGATCCTAGAACGAGTGTGCTATCATGATAAAAGGTTGAATTTTAAAAATTATTATGCCAAAGTCTAACATAAAATCAAATTAAGCTTTCAGTAATATGTTTGTATGCTGATTTTGGTAGTGGAGGTTCTGAGTTCTACTGAACTATAAAACAGTGATTTTTCCTCAACTGTACACTGAGAATGCCCCTACATTTTTCTAGAATAAATTATAATTTTTCATGAATGGATCATATGTAAAACGAAATAAAGAGCACTGCTTGTCACTACAAGGTTTGGATAATAACACATTTGAAATGTCCTATTTATGTTAGAATCATATCCCTCGATGGCAAGCAATTATCTGCCATCAAATATTTTAAATGCAAACTTTTGTCTGAATGACAATAATTCAAACTCCTAAATTCTGCCGAGACCATTTGTCCTCACAGCCTTAATGAGTGGGTACCATGCCTCCTATGTGTTCAGAGGGGGCACTGTTGCAATACAGATTTCCTTTGTTACTTTTAAGCACGGCTTGTCTCACAACTTCCCTCCTGCCCAAGCACTGGGGACTGAACCAGGATTGTTAAAGTCCAAGTTTGTGTAACCAATGGCTATAACATTCAACTGCAGATTGCCCAGAGAGGCTGTTAAGCTATTTGTCTTTGGCTATTGACAGTATATCCCACAGCTGGTTTACAGGGACAGGGGCACACTGTTTATCCTGGTTTGGGGATTAACTAAGAAGAAATGACGACACATTCTAAATGCTGGAAAAAAAATTTTTCAGGGCCACAACAGGCCGAACAAGATCGTTTCTTGCCTCTTGCAACTCCACCAGACTGACGGCTACTCTATGCCCGTATGAATATTCGCCAGACATGACTCAACAGAGCTGCAGTCAATGTAAATACAGAGAAAGAAAGTCGTGAGTCCTGCTGCTGCTGGTGCTATGTAAGGAATGTCTTAATTATGGTCAAAAACCTGCCTGACTTCTTGTTAATACTGTAGCATGGTGTCAATCTACAGCAAGAGGGAACTGCACAGGAGTGTCCACATGCACGTCTAAACCTGTTTTAAGGGGAGCCAGATCATGAGCAATGACCTTTGTGGAGCTGTCGCAGCACCAGTGACTGTGTGTGGAGCACTGAAGGAAAACAGAAGGGTAAACACTTTCCTAAGGCAGGGAAAGCAAAGGACAAAGGATTTAAACACTTTAATTTTTATAGCAATTCTTTACTAGTAATACAATCTTCTGCTGTGAAGGAGACACTTGGCTTTAGAGGATTCAAAAAGCTAGTAGTTCTTCAGAGTCTTTGAACTTGAAAACAGAATGAAAAACCTCAAGGACCTGTTTTAGCCTCTTACAGGAGAGTCATGGCTTTCACTATCAATTAAGATCACATATGACTGTTAATTTAGAACCTCCATGTGCAAACAAGGTGAGGAAAGCACAGCCTAGTTGACTCTGAAGTTTAAAGTTTAAGTGATTGTGGAATGTCAGCCTGGCCATTCAGGCTCTTGAAAAATCTGTGAGTAGCCAGTACTAGAGATGTCTAAGGAGGTTTTGTAGATCTTTTGGCAGAGGGGGGAAAAATCTGCTCCAAAAAAAAAACTGCTTTAAAGAAGTCAGTTAATTTATGTAGAGAGGTAGGTGTCAGTCTCTTTTACAGAGCAGCAAGTGATACTACAAGAGGAAATGGCCTCAAGTTGTGCCAGGGGAGGTCTACATTGGATAGCAGGAAAAAATCCTTCCTGGAAAGGATTGCCAAGCATTGGAACAGGCTTCCCAGGGAAGTGGTGGAATCATCATCCCTAGAAGTGTTCAAGAACACGTAGATGTGGCACTTGGAGACATAGTTTAGTGGTGGACTTAGCAGTTTGTGGTTAGATTTGATCTTAAAGGTTTTTTCCATCCTAAATGGTTCTGTGATTCTGTGAATACAGAACTGCCTTCTCCCTGGGTGAGAGAGGAGTCAGAAGGCATCTCACTCAGCAGGAAAGTGATAAATCTGAGAACTCTGCATGAAAATGTTGTCCTGATACTGATCTGACACAAGAAGAAGAATATCAAGAAGCCTTATGTTGAAAGCAGAACTGAGCCTTGGATCCCCAGGAACAACACTGCATCAGCTCTATAATCCAGGCATGTTAGTAGTAAGTGATGAACACAGGGGAAAACCTCAGCAGCAAGATGAAACCATTCAGTATTCAAGGAATGAATATAAAGTTGTGTCAAGAACCAGATCCTTACACAGCAGGTGTTACCTTATTATGCTGCTAAAACCCTTGTGGAATTAGTCCTTCCCTTATTCTCAGTGAGATTTAAATAAATGCCCAGTTTCCTCTCAATTTCATAGTGGAAAATCCAACTGTCTGATGAAGGAAGATGCTTTAGGATGCATAAACTTTTGTTTTAGTGTTCAGTACTGATTTTTAGCAGCAAATTTTTAGCAGCTTATTTCTGCTTTTTATTTTTAATTATAAATAAGAGCATCAGAGAGCCCACAGAAGACTTCAGATATTTGTATTGTTAGGCAACAGAAGAGTTAGAACAGTAAAAGGTTTTCAAAAACTTACCTCAGCCAAATATGTAACCATGTTCAAAGTAATATCAGCAAATGCTTCATGAAGGTAACGGCAAACCACATTTACCCAGGTAGCACAGTCCCTGGTATAGCTGTGTGTTTTATAAAGGGTCATGACATGTGCAAGATTTGACAGCTTGGGGTTCTTCTCCTCCAAACAAACCTAATTAAATATAAATGTAAAAAGACATTAAAAACAAGGCAACTGCATCTACAGGGTTTGAGGATGTATAAAACAGTACATGATTTTGATACCTGAGCAATCCTTTCGGCTATATCTTTACAAAACTGGTTTGGGCTGTCAAAATGCTGAATTAAATGGGGCAGGAGGCACAAAACATTCAGTGGAAATCCTGGAACAGGAAAATACAGAACAAAACATTTTTTGGGAAGCAAGAGCCACAGTGATCTTTAAGTCTGGGATTTTGTGGCAGGTCACAGTTTCAATATTACATTAGCTGTAAACTCACACAGACTCTGTCAAGTTGTTCACACCACTGGCCATACCACAATTGTCTTAAAGGGGCCTTAGTGTGAAAATCCAGTATATCACTTGTAAAGCATGAACCTCTTTCTGCAAACACCACTGCACGTTCCTGTTAGAGATCGTGTTTATCTTTCCCACTTAACTGGCTTATTGACAGTCTTAACTGGTGGCATTTTCATTACTGTTGCTAAAACACAAGAAATTCAGTCAGTATTGACTAATAAGCAACTGTTTTGGTCAGGCTGCCAGGCACAGCTTCCATTGTTTTATACTGTTCAAGGTAATAATAATAATAAAACAAATTTCTGATATATCAGGTCAGCTAAGACTACTCAAATGGGTGCTTTTGAGGCTGGGTGATGGCTCCTGCCCCAAGCGCTGGCTGCTGTCATTAGTGTAAATGCTGCCTGGAACTGGGATTCAGCTCCTCTGCACCAACTGATAGCTTGAGGTAGTTGATGAACTACAGGCAGCAGCTGTAACAAGAGCTGCTCTAACTCAGGTGGGAGCTCAGAAGTCAAGTAGTTGTATCTGGACACGATCAGTTTTTCAAAAATAACGGATCTGATCTATGAAAATAATTTTCTAACCATTCATTCCCTCTCATTTTACACAATTAAACAAGTTGCCTAAGTTAGGATCTCAATTTCCTTCGTCTTCCTCTGCACTCAAGGGAAAGAAAAGATACCTCCAGATGGTACTGTCACAGCTCATGTGTGAATTGCCCAGCTGCAGTCTGGAACACAGGCCCCACATGGGTACTTAGAGATGGACAGGCTGCTCAGGGCATTCATCCCTTTGCTCTGTGTCTAAGCTTGTCATGACTTCGTTGTGAAGCCTGGACAGTTGCATTAATATCTATGTTTCTGACTGAAAGGGAGGAGTAAAACTCTGGACAATGCAGAAACTCTCTTTAAGAAATATATTTAAGAAGTGGTCACCTCAGCTAAATAATTAAGAATTTCAAAATGTTAACTAATTTCCTTATAAACCAGGCCTCTCTTCTCACTCACTATTGCGCTGATGTAGTTTATGTAGAGAGTTACAACAGTTTTGATATTTGTATTTCTAGGGAAAATTCCATGAAGCCCTAATTTAAAATCAAGTAATTTGATGTAGTCTGAAAATAATTCAACAGAAAAAAATGACCAAAATAGGTTAAAGAAAATTTGATAGTATCCCCTTACATGTGTTTACTTTGTCATCACTCAGAAACTTTATATGCTGCTAAGATCTAGAAATGAAATGTTAAATAACACAGGATTGGTCTCCTCCAAAACCTTATTGTGCAATAGAGTCACTTTTTAGAAACATGTTATTATGCTATGAAATTTCAAAAAAAAGCCCACCCAGCTCAAAGCAAAAGTACATTTTGCTATATTAAAAGAGAAAGAAAAATTGCCATTTTTGATTTTGTTCAGACAGCCAAATGAGGTCTGTCACCAAATGTCAATGCAACAGAAACTGGAAGAGAGGAAAGCATGCTGGTTTTACCTATAGCTTGAGAAGAATCCACCATGGATATTCGAGATACTGGTGTCAGCAAACTAAAGAGCTGTAGTGTGAGATCAGTGGTAGTAAGGGAGGTGAATCCTTTCAGGAGTAGCTGCTGAAGCCCTGAGAAGTCTGCCCACTTCAGCTGCCCTTGCAACTTCTCTAACTTCTCCCGGTTTTCAGCTTTATCTAGTGGCAAATGAGCCAGAAGTTTATTCAGTAACCGCAATGCCATTAAGTACTCAAACTCAAAATCTGATTCCATCAAAGCTACAGCAACCCAGAAGATGGTGGCCAGTAGGTTGGTTGGATTGTTGATATGGGATGGATCAGTGAGACTGTCCTTTAGAGAAGATGAACTTCTTGTTTTAGAGGACAGGCCTTGTTGGGTGCATGCCTGAATTCTGTCCAGTGTGGCACTGCGTGGTGGGTCCGAGGACTTGTCCACATCTCCAAACTTTTTGGGCACAGAGAAGCTCCTCTGGTGCCTGCTCCGTTCAGCAGTGGCTGTGTTGCCACTTGCAGGGTTCACATTCAGCTGTCCTGTGCTCTTCCGGTTTGCAGTCAGTTTGGTGTTTGATGTTAAATCCGGTGAAGATGAACTGAAACCAAGATACATAACATACATTACAATATGTGAATACACAGCTTGAAACTTGTTCATATTGGATGCAAGTTAAGTATTTACCAAACAGTAAATAAATATTTAAACAGGAGAAGTAAAACACCACACTGTCTATTGCCGCCTGCCTTTTTTTTCAGAAGTGCCCACAGACACCACCAAAATGAGGTTCACATGGCACTGCACCAACCCAGAGCAGAATGGCCTACAGTCTAAACAGGCAAGAACAACACAGGGATAAGAAATACAGAGTTGTGAAGTGACTTGTGGAAATGCCTATATAATGAGACAGCGGCAGAAAGAAAATAACTTTGGTCTTTAAAATGCCCTTGTCAGTAGAGCAAGTCCTGAACTGGGCACAGCTGGTAGGCAAAATGCACAATTGTTTACTGGTTAATGTGAGAACTGTGGGCAGAAAAAAACAGCATATCTTAACAAATACACCACATTACCCTTAAGAAACCTGTCATGTGACTGCCTACGCTGCTGCCAGTACAGGTCCTTCAGAAACCTTGCTGTCATTGCATCCTCCCCTGCCTGTATCCCAAGAGCTCTTCAAGATGGTTTACAGAAAGAGCAGGTGTTTCATTCAATGACTGATGCCTCCTTGTGGATTACCAAGTGATGATCCAGACAAATATCAAATATCAAACATCTGTACAGATGAACATGCTACGTTGATACATGCAAGGAAAATCTGTTCTGCAGAACAGCTACTTCCTAAATCTCTGATTCCACTCCTACCTCGTACACTAGGAGTCCCTACTGTCTATAGTAATTGAAGAGAATCTAATAATAGAAACAAGTGTCAGGGTAAAGGCTTCTGCATCCCATTGCTATCTGGAGTGCTTTATATTCCCTGTTCCATCTTGCTCTTTCCTGAAATGCGCACTAAATAAAGAGCTCCTAGTTTAGAAAGTAGAAGCATATTTCCCCCTCTTTACTCTGTCATATGGCACTGCTTGTGTTCGTGTCTTTTGCACAGCACCCTGCCCACCACCTTCAGAAATGACAGCCCTTGTATTTTTGTGCTGCATGTAAAGCATGGTAACTTAAGGACATTTAAAAAAAACATTACCTATTCTTTTGTTACTGTTGGGAGTCAGACAGACATTAATCCCCCTCACTACTGTCAACAGTTGGGTTACAGAAGGAGCCTGCAATCTCCCTCAATATGCAAAGGTCTACTTTCAGGCCACAGGCTTCATAAAGATGGTCTACATATTTGGCAAAATCCATGTATACATGGGACAAAATTCTCCCTAGTTTTATTGAAGAAAAAAAAACCATGAACATTTACTTCTTGGGTAATACTTCATCTGAGAATGACAGATTGTATGAAACCAGTATTACAAAACGCATGTTCCTTCCCAGATATATTTTCAGGTTTATCATACAAAGGTGCACAAATACAGTATTTTTAAAAGATGTTAAAGTAGGTTATAGCCAAGGTTATATGGCAGTATAATAGGTTATATGGCAGCCAGTTGGAATTTATAATGCATTGCAAAGTTCCGTTACTTGTATTAACATTATTTCAACTATGGCAAAATTTGGCTGAAATGTGCTCATAGTCTAGTTCTCTGCAGGTTACAAATGAACTCAATCTCATAAAAATTATTTTTTGCTCTTAGGCTGCAGAACTGCACACTTGATATTATGAGACACTGAAAAAGAATATAGTCAGGAGGGCAGGCTCTTACCGTGATAACACCGTCAAAAGATCACTGTTCTTCAAACAGTCAGACAGATTATCCACTGCAGCTTCCAAGGTAAGTAGTGCCTCCATTACATACCCCTATCAATGCATGAGGTTAACCATTACAACAAAGACATTCAAAAAAGCAACATTAAAAAATCTTCAGTTCATAAAAAGAATAGGCACCTACTGAAAACCCGTAATTTCTCCTGGGAAAAGAACAACATTCACATGAAAGCCACTGCCCTGAACATTAAAATGTCACTACAAATGTGTTTTATTTTCTGCCTCTGAATGATCTATGAAGGTATGCAAAAAGGGCACATATCTCATCAGGGGATTGGCAATGGCCTGCTGAACCTCATACTTGCAGGTCACTGATTTAAATTCTACACAAGCCATTGTGACAGAATATTATGTCATCTTGTGGCAGTTTCATTACCTAAGTAAAATATGGAGGTGACATCAGTCTATTTCTTATTAAGAGCTAGCATTTCTCTTTATTAAGTCCTGAATCTTGCAATAAACAGCCTCTGATTGTAAAATTTCTGTCTGTTTAGCTAAACTGAGTGAACATCATAGTGCAGTGAAAGGTCTGTATGAAATTAAGTCAGTGTAAGCTTTGTGTTATTATGGATGGTGTGGATTTCTTTATTTCAAAAGATGGTATAACAGTTGAGGAATGAGATGGTGTCTACTTCATCCTGTTGGATTACAACATCAGGTAGATGATGGATTCGTTAAGCTCAAATTAATGATGTTGAAAGAGAAAAATGGTGACCATGAAGATTTCATTTTGAGTGACAAATACTAGATACTTTCTTGCTGCTCTCTTTAGAGCTACGTAAGATTGTAATAGCCTGGTGAGGGCTTAGATAAGGCACATATGAATTCAGTAAACTCAGGGGTAATCTTTTCTAAGGCCACATTATACTCTTCATCACTTGACTCCAGAACACCTTGTTACAATGGTAATTTTAAAGTAAGTATCCATTGAATCAACAGTACCAAGAAGCATTATGTACACATGCATACCTGAATCTCATCTCCATGCTCTCCAATAACTTCCACCAACCTTGACAGGAGGTCAGACAACGCATGTGCAGAAAGGGGCTGCTTTAGGGCCCTGAATATCTGGAAAGAGCGCCCTGCATAATGTCTGGAAGAGCTTGACAGAGCTGTTTGTAAAGCAACTTCACTCAGATGCTGCTCCAAATGAAAACCTAAGCAAAAGAATAGCATGTAATTTTTTTTTTATGACAGACTTTACTGTGGGTCATAAACTCTGTGAGGAGGATATGAGTGTTAGTGTATCCTGAAAACCCTGTGAGAAACGGAGGTGCAGAAATGTCTGTTTTGGGGAATTTCTCACTGCTTACATTTATTTCACACAGAATGCAAGAAAATAAAGTGCAGAACAAAATTCTGAGTCTGAAATAAATAATCTGAATAATTTTTTTTACAATTTCTGGTCAAACTTTCAAGCCATCCTCTTCTCTTGCTGGCAGAAACACAGTAATTTCTGAAGAATCCCAAACCAAAAGCCAAGTTAAATTAGGAGTCTTTCTATTCACTTCAGAAGACTTTGGATAAGATCTTTAATATAAATACTAATGCTGCATTCTGCTTTGATCTTTGAAGATATTTAATTAGTGACTGTGTTGGGTTTCAAAATACAATCAGTACTTTGCCTAAGTTCTGAAAACATAATAAATGAAAACTAAACTTTTATTGCCAGAAGAAATTTACCTAAGTACATTTCTGTAATAGTTGGGATGTATTTTACCAACAGGACATAGAGGTGATTTTATCTGACAGAATCAACCAAAAAGGCTTTCTACCAACAGCCTTGAAGAAATATTAAACTTAACATTTAGCCACAGTTTAATCTAACATGACTTATTTAAGATAATTCTTTCATATATCCTGGATAAGACATATATGTTGTGCTTCTGCATAAGCAGATCTACCAAGTCACAGGATAAACACTAAGTATGGCAGTGAGAGAATTTTTTTTAGTTATGAAAGGAAGATTTACTACCTGACTTGGAATCTTTAAACACAGATACAACATGGCGCAGAAAATTAGTGAGCTGTTCAGCACTCTTGGTGTTCTGGTTTTTGGGAGTGATATCTTCATGGCACCAAAGTGGACCAAATGCCCTTAAAGAAACACATAACAAAGTGCAAAATTTGTTTGAGTTATCTGAAATAAATGTAATCAGTTAAAATATATTATCTGTAAAGGCACTTAAATATTTCCAGGGCCATGACATGGAAAACATGCAACTACACAGAATTTTAAATATAAGTAAATAAATATTCCTATGCTGTATTTTACAAAATCTCTCTCCTAAAATATAAGCTATACCATTTAAAGAGCAGAGTAAACAAGTCTCTGTTTTTAAATTTAACATTGTGCCTACAATCTGCTGGCTATAGTTAGTAGTTAATAATTCACAATTGCCTTTTACTATCCCCTGTACATTTTCTATCTTCTTTTATTATAATAAAACTGTCTCCTTCCATTAGTTCTTTGCTGAACATAATACTATCAGTCCATTAAGCATATTATGTCTTCTGGGCAAGATTTTTTTTTTCTGTTTTTTCTGATACTGTAGTGTTTTTATTAGTACTAATAAAAGAGGAACAGGAGCCTGTAATTACTATATAAGCTCAGTCTTTTTCCTTTGAGTCTTTTAGGTTGTTACATGAAAGTACGCATTGCCGGTCCAAACTTATCCTCTGCTTATCTCCATTACCTGGTTGTCAGGAACTCAATTAATTTGTTTGCTTTCTCATCAGATTCAGCAGCAGTGTCCATGTCCTCAACTTCTTGTGTAATCTGTGGGAGATTTCCACTGCTGCCTCCCAGACTGATACTGGAGGAGGTGGAGCTGGAGCTCAAACCGGAGTCTGGCACCGGAGATGACTGGTATTCCCGCAGAAAGTCAAAGCCACCTGCCAGCCCAAAGGGAGGAGATAAAGATGGAATGCACTGCTGGGCCTGTGCTGCAGATGAAAGTGTCTGCCAAGCAGGGATTTTCAGTCAGCAACAGAAACATTCTACTGGGAAACAGGGGGAAAAGCTGCAGAACACAACAACCCTCAAATGCTGATGGGAGTGAAAATGGTGCTGTATTTCTAAATGTGTAGAATATAATATAAAATGAAAAATTACCAAGTCAATATTTCTTTTTTATTGCATGAAGGCTAAACTATTTGAAAAACAAATGTTTTAGGGCATTTTACATTCAGAAGGATGACTTTTTGTAACGTGAATTGAGAAGGTGGCAAATTGCATGCAAAGTTCAGCTCAACTTTCTGGACTAGTCTGATGAGGGAAAAAACTCTGTAGGGTGGAATTTTTAGGACAACAATGTCCTAATGGTACAAATGTACTGGGAACCAAGACACAAATGTTTAAGGCTTTTATTCAACACCTTTAGTAACTGTAAACACTGGACTACTCATATTAAATATATTCAGCATTAGGATTAAACATCTGAGCAAGAGTTCTATTAGATCAAAAGCTTGACACACAGTTTCAGAGCTGAAAATAGAAACTAAGACCTATTTTCTTACGGTTAGACTGCTAGTTATCTTAGTTTGTATCTTCAACAATAAAAACAAGGCCTTGTGAGAAGACTGAGAGCAAGACAAAATCTGCAGTTCAGGACACTCTTAATTTAGTTGCCTGACACTATGCAGAACAATGTGAGCTGAAGTATTTTCAATAAGGATTCTTTGCTGTAGCTACTCACCTACACTCTCACTCTTTATATTAGTGGTTCAATGAGAGTCCAAATACCAAGTTTTGACAACTTCTGGGACTTAAGAGGCTCAGAGTCAGGTATCCATTATGTTTTTCACACACAGGAATGGAAAAGTTTTTCATTTTGGCAGAAAAGCAGCAATATAATTTTAATGTAAGAATTTTATTCTGTATTTAATAATCCATAGACATGCACTGAGAAAGAATCTACTCAAGACAGGAAATTCTCAAGGTAGTTTTGCACATATGTTACTCAGAATTAAACCTCTTTTGCATAACTAATTAGTTAATCTGAAATACCTATCCCTTCTGCTTCTCACTTTCAAATAATTTTGTTATATCTCCAGAAAAAAAATTCATGTAACATTTCTTATAAAGCCAAATTACTTATTACTTTGATTATATTCCTAAAGAACCATGGAAATGCCACTAATCTGATGTTTCCTTTCATTTTTCACGGTATGGTAAAGTTCCTCACCACTCCTTCCCAGACAACTCATTCTACACCTGTACCTCTATATTGGTTCTGTGATTCCCTCAAATCTCAACAGTACACTTCCTTTCGGTGGTATTACATGACAACGGTAACTCCAGCTAGCAGCTTTCTAGAAACTGTTCCCAACCACCTCCTTAAAAACAGGCAAATTGCTAAGAGTTAATAGAACACTGATCTCAGCAGAGGTCTGAAGTGAGCCTCCTAATGTAGAAAAAGATTTCAGGACAGAAGTGAAGATATCTGTGCTATAAAGGAGAGTACATATTACGTGAAATTTAACTTAATAATGGAAAATCTGATCTGCAGATTCTTGCTGGTCTTTCTATGTTGGAATTATTTATTAATTTCTTTTCAAGGTTGAGGAATGATTGACCTCGTTTAAAGTAGTTCTGGCTCCCTGAAGGGGGGAGTCTGGAAGTTATTAGGCCTATTAGTTTTAAAATACTATATTATATATTTTGCCTTACATTAGATAACTTTCTCTCTATCATGAAAAGTTATCTAATAATAAACAGCATGCATCTCTAGGATACTTCACATGGGACTAATATTACTGGGTACTGTTCATATTTTCCACTTTACTACTTTGATTTTTTGGAGCTGTTGAATTTTAGGAAAGTAATCATACTTTCAAAAACCTGACACCATGATGCAATGTTCATTCCTTCTTTTGCTTCATTACCTGTGTAAAGATATTCAGGTAAGTATGCTGGCTGTACTGTCAGAGTCTTGGTCTCATTCATCTCTCTGGTCTGAAGAAGCACTGATGCAATGGCTTGATAGTTGTTATTGCAAGACAATGCAATCAAGAGGTGAAGCAGTAACTTTTTACTGTGTTCAAAGACCTCTGGGCGGTAATGGTCAAGGCCTACAAGAAAAGGTTACAGCAACGTCTGAATATGAAGCAATAATAAACAACTTCGCATTCCAGAAATAGTGAAAATTCCAAGATAAGTTCATGACGACAGCACAAACAAACACAAGATGTAGTATTTCCAGACACAATTACCGGTGTTGTTACTTAAGTGATGTGTATAATCATTTTCCAGATTGAATATCAATACAACTTTATGCATTCTGTCTCACTGCAGTGTTAATTTGACAGGTTTGGCAAACGTCTAAAGATGAGGAATTCTTGATGGTGGTTGTAATTACATTGCTTACCACAATATGTGGCTTTCTTGCATAGACATCAGTTTTAGGAGGAGTGCAAACTGTAAGAAGTAGATAGAAAGGAACTGACAGACAAATCACTTGAACAAGAATTTCAGCTGCCAGTGAGTAGCATGAGAAATTAGTCCCTAACTCAGGGTGCAGAACTGAAACTGAAGGTTATGCTGAAGGACTGATCTGGTTTACACTGCTGCTGTTTGTAAGATTTTAAAACAACCTGAATAATTCACAAATTACAAATATGAAGGAAACAGATGTTTGCAAAATAAACTGCATTCTGTTGCAGTAATCTCTTTTTGTTTATCTTTCAGTACCTTCCAAGATATTTAAAACTACTTTCTTCTGATTAGGAGCAGTTTCAGTGCTGAAAACGTTATTTTTTTTCCTTTTTCAGCTCCCCTCTTCTCAGGACATATTCCTCTTTAAATAAAAAGCAACTTCTTCATTACTCTAAGCAGCAGCAGCCAACAGATGTTTCAGGTCAGGTGTTTTCTAATATACTCCAGTCATGCTGGTTCTTGTCTGGCTGCAAAAATGAAGCTGCTCATACTGCCACAGCCTGAACAGTGTGCTTCTGGCTCCTAAGGGAAGTTCTTTGGAGGTCCTGTGACCCTTGGTCTGATTTATCTGCCCAGAGCCTCTTCTGAAAAAACCACAGCCATCTTGTCCACCTCTTTTTCAGCTTCTTCAGGTTTCTGCTACTATTCTCCTTTCTCCATTTCCTTCCACCTTCCAGGAGATAATGAACCCATCCTACCCTGTTCTAACATATATCAGAAAGCATATCAAAAGTTCTTTTGGTTGAAAATAAATTCTATATTGGCAACACTTGTGACTGAAATCCTATTAAACCCCAGGGTTGTATGAAAGTATTGGCACAGATCTGTTAACTACAAAATGAAAAGGACAGTTCAGTCTTTGTGCTTGTCCAGTGCTGCGCCCTTCTTTAATTTGGAAGTGTTTCTGGGAGGGTAAACTGCTGTGACGGGGCCACATTTCCATGGGAAAGGAGTCTAGCCACTCGACTCATTTCACATTGGTTGCAAAAGAGATTTTAAACAGCCATGATTTTCATGCACTACTGAGATAAGCATGTTCACAACAGCAGTATGCCTCTCCACCAGCAGTGCTACAAACTATCTATTAGCCCGCTAAACACACATAAATAGCAAAATTCTTTCATTTTAGTGTTTTCTTACTCCTTCCAATAAATTAAAGGATATTGGCTCTCCAGCTAGCCACCCTACAAGTTTCCAGTTTCCTTTCCATTCAGGTGCATCTGCCTGCTCACATTCCAATAGGACAGAAATACTTCATTTTTAATCACATTCATACCTTTACAGCATATAGCATATCACATATAGCATAACTTCCTTACAACATCACAAGCGATCTGCTAAAAAACATAGAAAATTTTTTCAAAGGAGATAAAACAAGTCTAGAGGAACTGAACTTCAAGACTGAAAGCTGTGATCTCACTTTAGTTACCACTAAAGCTGTTACATTTAACTTTCATTTCACATTTTAGAATGAAGAGTTGTTAATCAAGTCTCAAATGCTATTAATAAATTTCTATTTGTTTCTTATTAAAAAATGTAATGTTAAAACCTTATTGCACAAACAAATAACTAAGATATTTCTAGAATGAATTACTGGTACCTTAACTGTTTCTGCATGTCTTTATTTGCATGGCTCCCTGATGGCTCCTTAAAGCTGCCTTAACTGAAGTGGTCATGCTGCTGCATACTACTTACTCCTGTCTTAAGTTAACCATTTATTCTTCTGAGAATTTCTAACTGTAAGCACCAGTTTTCTCATACAGATCCAACTAAAGATATTTGATCAGTTAATGGTTATTATTTTGACCCATAAACTTATCCACTTCTCTTTCAGCTCCCTCTTACACTTAAGAAGTTCAGAGACATATAAAAAAGAAGTAAAAAATTGTTACGGACAGTCACAAAATAAATTTAAAGTGAAGAATATATGTGAAATATAATTGAAACTGGCTCTGGAAGTCCCATCCAACACAGTCCTGGTTGTTAGTCTTGCATTTCATTAGAAGTTTGTGAAATTAATATACTGATCTACAAAACCCTATTTCATAAAAAAATTTCAAACAGAACAGTTGGTAACAGAGTAGTAGAAAAGGAGAATGAAGTATCTTCTTCAACTTACACTGCTTTCTACCACTGTTCTGTAACCTCCCAAGTTAATATTTTTTTGCCTGCTGAACAGCAGACTTCCCAGATTGACCATGAACAGATCTAGTGGTAACTATGGTGACTCAATGAGAAGTGAACTGGAATCTCAGCTGTAATAAATTTATTTCACAACTATCTGGCTGTGGGTTTTGTGAACACTATTCTTTATTAACCATTAGAGTCAAGGAATGGCTTTTTAATGCTAAATACTCTCATGTGCTAAAAAATGAGGCCACTCACTTCATAATGTTAAACAGGAGGACAAGGAAGGTAACACCCTCCTGTTGAACTGTGTTACGGTCAGGAACAGACACAGCAGTGAGACAGAAGCAGTGTGTCTACACTGAGGTACATAAGGGAAGACATTGATGATTAAGTATTTGATTAGCAGTGCAATTAATGAAGCTTCCTTTCCAGTGGTCTGTGTGCTACCTCCACTACCTCTGCAGTACAGTAATCTTGGCTCTCTTACATAGTATTTTTGCAAAGGCAACAGAAAGCACTAATGTGTGTAGTCCAGGCCTAAGGCATGTCTAGACAGCCATCATAAACCAAACTGTACAAAGGCTTGAGTTTCACCTGCCTTTCCTGCAGCACAAAATGCTATGTGTTTTTAGAGACATTTTAGGAAGTAAAGCATCTTCAAATTTTTACACACCTCTCAAATTTGGGTGAAATAGGACAAAATATTCAAAAGGTTCAAAGTTTTGAGACTAATTCACAGATTATAATTTGCTTGGGCTTTTTTTTAAGGGTTGAGGGGGAAGATATAACCAAAACATCTAAGAAACACAGCTCTACGGCTTCAGCAAAACTTAAAAGGATGGGAGTACATCTATACTTTTGTTTCTGCTTCTTTTGGTCTTACCTAAAAAGAGAGCATGTAGCAATAAAGGGAGGTGAAGAGCCCAATCTTCTCTGACACTGTGATCCACTACCATCTCAGTCATGAAGATGACAGCAATATTGCACCTGAAAATTAAATCACAGTATCAGTTTCAAACATCTTGGAAATGGGAAAGCAGTACAATGATGCCTATTTCTGAAGGAATAAACAATACCTAAATTTTCAAATTTATTGCATTTCTTCTCAGCATGTTTAATGCCTAAGCATCTTATTTACAGTATCAAGCAGAAAAGTACCCATTACTGAAAAAAGTCCTATTATTGTCAAAACAAAGTATGTAAAAGAGGCATTTCAGAATATGCATAGCCTAGTTAGAATAAAAGATCAAAGTCCTACAAATAACAGGCACAGAGGCTTTGGAAAGAGAAATTTTCCTTTGCTGTTTTAGTTGTTTCTTCAGTCTGATTCTTATCAGTGATGTCCTACATTGTAAATGGGCTTTCTGGTAGAAATCTGGTAGAGTTGTAAGCTTTCACTGCAGGTTGATTTCTGCACTGGAAATCAGCAGCAATTCAATGTATGACTTTCAGATGTTCTGAGTGGTGGGACAGTTGAATTGGTGTTAGTCAGCCAGTAATAGGAAACATCTCACTGTCTGCAATGTCACACATGCTCACCTATGAAGGGGTCCCCGGGGTGTGATGGTTTCTGGGAGATAGTCCACAAGTGGTGCCCAACATCCTCCATTGTAAGGCATGGGCAGGGGATGTGGCTGTTTGGTTTCAACAATATTCAATAACCAGCTTGTATATGGAGAAACAGGATCATCTGCATAGGAAAGCATTAAAACAGAGTGCATAAAAACCAAGTCTGGTTACCCATTTTTGAGAAATACTAAAATAGATTTTATGCTAATGTATCAGTTCAGCTGCTTGGAATAATGTGATAAGATGCCATGAGGTTTGCAAATTCCTGTGTTCAATAACAAGTGATGCATTTTTAATCCCTCTTTCATGCTGCTGGAAATTAAAGAGATTCCAAGCAGGCAGCACTGAATGGTAGAACCGGCAGCTGAATCCCTGCTGTCACTCAGTAGCTTTGGATCCAGATCACAAAGCACCAAGCAACAGACCTTCTCTGCAAAAATGAGAGAAAAGTTCAGCCAACAAAGCTGCTGTCAGAAGCCATCTGCTGCAAGGAGCAGTGTACCAGTGACACATTCCTGCAACTCCTCACCAGTGCCTTGCTGAGCGATGCTACAAAGGCAAAGTTTAATGTCCTGAATTAGCAAGGAGGCATAAGGAATGCAAAAACCATCTTCAGCGCAATTTTCTTTCAACAGGGATGAATTATCTCTTGAATTTCTCAAAGACATATTTAACTTTGCTTCACTATGACAGCTGCTATTCGTTAATGAGCATTAGGGTTTTTTCTTCCACCTGTTTATGTGCAATGATGTGGGTCAAGTAAGTTATTTCCACCACTTTCTGTCTTCTCTCAGCTGCACGGTTTTGTTCATCTCTTCTGTATTCTGTTCCCTCTCTTTCCTTTTGATTTTCCCACTGGTCAGCTTTTATTTCTGAGGTCTGGCAGTCTGCAATACAATGCTGTGGAAAGTAGCTTTTCCAGGTTTGTTCTTGACATGTATCCAACCATTGCCTTTTATGAATTTTTAATAAGTGCTATTTTTTGCTCTGCTTTGTTTGTTTGTTTTTGTTTGTTTTCTTTTAATGGGTTTTTGTTTGCTTGTTTGTTTTGTTTTTATTTTGTTACACTTTTGTATTTTAGGTAGGTTTGAAACCCTCAGCACTTCCCTTTCTCTTATTAACAGCATGTATCTGATGATGGTTGTCAACTTTCCCATGGGAAACAAAGCTGTTTTGATGCCTACAAAAGTATCAGAGTTAGCTTTTGCTAATGCACATCAATTGTTAGTTTTGAAAAAAGCCTCTTCGAGTTTCCAGATCTTCAGGAGACCTTCAATGCAGTAGCTGCTCCTCCAATTATTTTTAAAACACTAACTTCGTAATTCTCATTCTTCAGTGCTGGTCTTCCAAGGAACATTTTAAATCTTTATGATTTAGACCTCTACTTACTGGAACAGTTACAGATAAAGAATAAACTGACCTAATAATATAGCAAAATACAGCATTTTCACATATTTATCTTCTAAGGGTTAACCAGATATTGTTTGCCAGATGCTTTATCATAGAATCATAGAATCGATTGGGTTGGAAAAGCCCTCCAAGATCATCAAGTCCAACCCTTGGTCCAACTCCAGTCCATTTACCAGATCATGGCACTCAGCACCATGTCCAATCTGCATTTAAAAATCTCCAGGGATGGTGAATCCACCACCTCTCTGGGCAGAAAAAGCACTGCAAAGGCACTACTTATTACTCCCAATTTAGGTGTTTCACAGCATAGTGCTTCATGAAGTTCATGTGGACACCTAGATCCTCACTCATGTTTTCACAGCTTTATGTGCAGACAGAGAAAGGAAAAAAGAAGCACTTTGAAGCTTAACATGCAATCCTTGTCTGAACAAAAGAGGTTCTGTGCTGCAGAGCTGTGCTCCCTGTTTGTATCCTCAACAATACATGTATGTTCAAGTTGACTGGAGGGAAGAGAGAAGCCATACAACCAACTCCTTTGCAGCCTGGACTGCCTGTCAGGGGAAATAAGTTGTGTTTTCTTAATGGAAGTTGCATTACGTGTCTTGAAGAATGGCAAATGGTATAAGAATTACTCTGTCTTATTAGAATTCTATATAAATGTCAGTAGCTAAGTAAAATGCATTGTATTTCCCATCTAAGTATTCCTGTATTTGCTAATGGAATCCCTCTGAGAAGCACACTTTGCGTAAGTATTCATGGTACTATGAAGGTTGCAGGTACATGAAGGAAAAAAAACATTTGGGCACCAGCTCAAGAAGACATTCCAAAAGAGCAAAGAAAATGTCAGAATTTTTTAACCTTTTATTACTCTAAGCTCTTGTCAAAACCAGCTATTTGTGAAGGTTGTTCTGATAATATATACATTGCTCTGTTTTGAAAAATTGTCCATGCAGATCAGATTAGCACCAGTGCTCCAATTAACATCTGGTGAAGAATGTTTAGTAGCTGCAGCAGTAGGAAGCCATAAAAAACCAAGACAAGTGTACTAAAACTCACTGAGTTTAAGATGTTGCATGCTTTTTTATGTATTTAAATACTGGAGTTTGTACATACACAGTATTTTGTAAATACTGTGTTTCATAATTTTGAATAATAGTTGCTGATATACATTTAAACATCCTTTAGTGTTGTATTTGACAGTGTTTGCATATTTTGCAGAAGAGTATTGCAAAAAAAATCTTAGATTACAGAATATATAAAATCTTTACTTTTTATGTCAAAATACTGTTCCAAAATGGTGTCTGTAGTACCAAACCCAGACATTATGGCCTACATATTATTTGACTTGGCTGTAATAAGCCAGAGATGAAAGTCAGCAACAAGGTCTTGCCTTGCTTACATATGCTTGGGGCCTAACCAAAAGCTGTAAATTCTCTTCTTTACAATTACTCCAAAAATGAAGTAAAGCCATCCAACTCCTAAATGTTATACTGTCGTTCAACAGTTGACATTGGTTTTCTTTGGAATATCTGCTGAGCACCAAGTGTCCATTTTACAGAAATACATAAAGAGAGAGCCTCTGCCAGACATTAGAATGTTTTCCTCTCCCACCAAAACACCAGAAATTTCATCCAACTGAATAGTAGAACTTACTTTTGTCATCATCATAAGATCCTCCGGAGCTATTACTGTACCTTGACTCTAGTCGGGTGTGTGCTCTGACCACATTACTGAACCTTCAAATAAAAGAAAAAAATCTTCAATAACAGCACAGAGTGACATTAAACATCTGGACTTTATGCTTACTCTAAAAACAGAAAAAGCAATTCCTTAAGTATGCAGTTTTACACAGGAGTTGACAGCTGCACTTTTAGACATGAGGAGATAGCAATGTGAATACAATGCTCTTCCTTTCCACGAAGGACTTTGCAGACAATTTCTGAGAAGTTCTAACAGTGTTCTCCTATGTCACAAGCTTTTAAAATTTGGCAAAAGGAAATTCTTATGCTGCAAACATGTGATTTGCAAGAAATTGCTAAGGCTGAACTGAGATATAAACTGTCCACAGCTAGCATTTTGTCACAGATCATTTTCATGGGTAAAGTTCTGTTAACTTGCTAAAGCAGTTAAGTGATTGGATAGTCCAAAGTCAAGCCTGCAGAAGTATCAAGCAGGAAAAGCTGCAGCAGATCCCCCTTTAACAGGAGAATCCAGCAACTGCCAGAGCAGGTAAGGGACGTGAGAGCCAGAACAAACTGCTCACAGCAGTCCTCAAATCTGCCACAAAACCATATTTAACTTTTACTGGCGATCTCCTTTGACTTCCTCCACCTTGTGCTCTCAGGGTAACCAGGCCTGAAGTGCAGGTAGAGGAGCCACACTGAAGGCTAAGAGACTAGGAATGATCAAAAGACGTAATCGCTTCTGCAAAACGAGGAAAATAACTACAAATAACTATGGATCAAAAGAAACAAGACTGAAGATTTTCTAGACAACATTCCACTCAGTATCTTACTAATGTGCATACATTTTAGTGTAGGGTATTTCACTATACATTGACATTTTACACTGTCTCCAAAGCATGTCTGTCTCATAAGGACACAATAAATTCCTTGTATGGGTGACAAAAATGCATAATGAGCCATCTTAATACATGGTATTCTACCTATGACTTCCATTATTTCATATGTCTTCCTACATGAAGCCAATATTATGGACATTCTAAGATGGACACAGTGGTTCTGAAGTGCAGTTGCACTTACAGATTCCAGTGTCTTTGGTAACATAAATGTCAGCATGGAATTCAAGCAAATTATTTTCCATTTTTTTATTGAGGTGTCTTTCAGCAGGAATCAGAATAATAGTATCAGAATTTTGTGATTTTCATGTAATTTTTATCATCTGGTCTCTGGCAGACCTGAATGCAAAAAACCTTTATGGACTACACATTTAAAACTTACGTAAGATAAGAAACCTTGAAAACAATTAGGGTAAAGTAGGAGATGTTTGCTCAACTTGCCTAAAATCATCTAAATAAAAATCTCACTTCAAACTACATAGTCATAAACATTTATGTAAATAATAATAAAAAAATAATTCAGAGGAAAAATTGTTTTAATTTCCTTTTAAGTACTATTCTAGTGCTTATGCTGAAAACATCACTTCGAGTCAAATCTGCTTAACTGTCAATTTGAAACCATACTTAGTACTGAGTGCTGTTTTTCACTTATATTTAAATTAGCAGACACATACAACTAACTTGAAAAAATGCTAATCATGTTTATAACATATAGAAGGTGAGTAATTCAAAAGGTTCTGAAGTACAGAAACGTTTGCTCACATAATCATCTTTGTACCTCTAAGCCCTGAACTTACAGAAGGTGGGTTGGACTACTGAAGTGATGTCAGTGACTATAAGGAAAAACAGACTAATGTAGTGGTCATACACTTACTGATGAATGTTATTGTCATTCAAAGTTCTCTTACAAAACTAAGAGGGTTTCCATGACAGAAACCATACATATTTGTCTGTGCTCCAGGATCTGATGGCCCTTAGGCTTTGCACTTATTCATTCGTCATTTCTCAGTATGAACCATAAGTAGCCGAAGTCTAAACTGAATATATGTGATTTCTAAGCAAAATATTTTACACAGCTTTCCTTTGTAAGACATTTTATCCAGAAAAAGAAGGTGTCCTAGAAGTCGGGGATACAAAACTGGAAACTAGATTTTACTCACTGTCCATGAAATCAAAAGGTGTGATCAAAACTGACTTTCCATACAGATTTTAGTAGTCACTATTTGATACACACTCTTGATTTTCTTTCTCCTTTGTGGATAATCCCTAAAAACCCATGATCTACTTAGCACAGTTCATTCAATGTAGGTTAAACAGTTGTTTCTTTAAAATGAATTATTAAACAACAGTCAAAAACTAGAATCCGGTGAATAGCTTTTTTAGAAAACATATACATAGTGGGATAATGCCATATAGGATCAGCCTGAGCATCAGAGTGCCTCCTAATGCAATGCAGAACTTTGTCCAATATCTCACCCTTAGCCTAGGAAAACACATATTTTGGAGGAAAAAAACCCACAAACCTTTCATCAGTCTCTTTCACCACTCTGTTCTCCTCTGCATCAGGAAAACTATCTTGGCCAGCCACAACAGTGTTACTGCTTGAGGTGGTTCCTGTATATGAGATGACAATAAGAACACCTGTTACATGCAGCAGACATTATTGGCAAAGCAATAAAAGCCCATAACTTAAAGGGATTTTTAGCAGCTACAGTCAAAGTTATAATTCTGCGAGTACTGGCACATATGAATGAACACTGTCACCTCTACAAACCAGGTTCTGCTGGCACGGCTGAATGGTGTAAAGTTTACATGCTTAGAGGAGTAGATTTACATAGTAATACTCCTCTACTCCTTAAACTAAGCTCATTCTCATGTCACATAACCCAGTTTTTTCAAGTATTTAGCAAAACACTAACAAGGTTAAATGTGGGGGTGGTTCTTAAGTATATTTGACTACTGAAGCTTGGAAACAGCAACAGGCCTTTGCAAGCAGAATTGGCACATAGTTGAGGTTCTCAGTTTTTCAGAAACTCTCCCTGGGGTATCTGCTGTGATCATAGCATTTACGATTTCTTGTTCTGAGAAACTAGTGGTAAAAGAACCACTAGAGAGTAGAGTGTTTTGAAGAGTGGTAGAGTTCTCAACAGCACCAAATATTGGTAATATGCTATTAAAATAGCTAAGATAATTAAGCAAATTTTAAAAATGAAGATACCACATTAGGAATTTAAAAGAAGTGTAATTTAGACATGCAACAAGGACCTGAAACTTTTTACAGATCTGAATGGGTAAAAAACGAAGAGATTGTTTTCTCCAAAGGGATGAAGATTTGAAAAGAGCAGGAGACCTCAAAGGAAAACACATGCAGGTCATACCAGAAGCTGCAGCTGAGGCTTTGTTGCTGGCAGCAAAACGGTAAAATGGAGGATTATCGCAATGTTGGACAATGGGGTTCACTGGGTCGGTTTGCTGCAGCTCAAAAAGAAGCTCTTCCATTGTCTGAATAGTGTTATTGCGACACAGATATATTGCAACCTTTTTTATCTAGAGAGGAAAACAACAGTAATTAAACTCTGATTAAAGTTAATTTCCAAATAAATCAATAAATATTACACTGAGGTACTGAAAGGATGCAGAATGCAAGCGTTGCTCCTGGACATACACCACAGCCTTATACAGTTGATACAGAAATAAAACTTTTCACTTTGACATCATTATCATTTTCCCAGCAGAGTCAATCTGTGATCGAATTACCTTAAAGTTCCTGCTTAACATTCACAATGAGCTTTTTAGGTACATAACTATACAAAATACACATCTGCAAAACTATAGCTGTAGCCACAAAGAATAAGTCAAGCTCTGAGTAGCTACTTGTGTCTGTAGCCAAAGTAACAGCAAATGGAAGAAAGGCAGAGCAATTACCTATATAGACTTCATGGGTCCTGATTTAAAAAATATGAGAGTATCATTTGTAGAAATTCTGGAAATTTTTATAAATCTTTAAACAAGACCTCAAACCTCATTGCATGCACTTCAGCAACAAGAACTGTTGAGATACTGAGATCAAATTAGGCTGAATTCTTGACAAAAAAACCCTCAACGGCTATTAAAAGCAGAGACTCTGTCCAACTCAAAAACATTTGATTCATAAACTGCTGGAGGTGGGAGACCATATGGGAAGCATCCCTCTGTGTTTGCCTGCTTGTTTTTAAAGATGTCTCTAAACAGTTGCTTATAGGGGTGCTGATATGCAGGACTGAACTGCCTGTTGGCCTCACAAAGTATTGCTGCTCTTATACTCTTAAATACTTCTGTTAAAATAACTTCCTAACTGCCTCACTTTCCCTCTTTTCTCTCTCATTTTTTTTTCTTACAGCAGAGAAAATGCACATATTAAAGGTCTCTTTAACTCTACTGTGCTAAAGGTTTCCCAGGGACTTTCCAGATACACATCCATCTCCTTTCCGACACTCATTTCTGTTTGGGCTCACAGAGTCCTTTCAGCTTCCCTCACCCCTGAAGGGGTCACACTAAGTCTTTGCTGAAGAGGTTTTTGAACTGTAAATATTCTAAGAAATCTTTCAGTACACAATGTGAAAGAATAGACAGCTCAGCAATTTGTACCAGGGCACTGGGAAAAAATGCTTAAAGGAAACATAAGAGACAAAGCAATTAATCTAGCTGATGAAAAAAAAAAATATAGTGAGTCAGGCATGCTTTTTGGCTTGGACCCACACAGGAAGAACAGATGGCTGAAGGCACGAAGCAGCTGGTGACTGCCTTGGGGCACAGGGGGCTCCAAAAGGAGATGGGTAAACTGGCAATCTTTCAACTCCGTGGTCTTTTGAGCCCAGGTGACCTGGAACAGTGCTGATAAACTGTCTAAATGATCTTTATTTGCTAACGTGTATCTGTTATCTACATGATAATGGAAGACACATGTTTACGGTATCAGCAGTCTTGTGTAGTTAGCAGAGTTGGGTATGATTTCTTATCTGTGAACTCCAGGGCATTAGCAAAACACTGAGCAGATGCATGTGATAAGCCCAGTGTATTTTCCTACTCCAGACAAAGCTATCAGTGAAGGGGTGACTCATAAGCACAGTCAGACTTCCTATAGAAGCTGAACATTTTTTTAAGATTTTGCAAAATCTGAGAATCCCTTTTAACTCAACGTTACAAAACACAGACTAACTGGGTGGCAGAAAGCACAGGACCCTTGCCAGCTGCTGCCACCAAAAGACCTGAGTGTTTTGCTAAGAGCCCCTGGAAGCCTGGGAGGGAGACCAGAAAAGTTCCACAGGCGAAACAGAAGATGCTGAGCAGATGAAGCTGGAGGTGCCAAAACAGATTGCTCTACTGTCCCGGAGGAGGACAGAGATGTGAGAGCCAAGGCATGAGGCAAGGCAAGAATTTGAAGAAAGAAGTGCTCCGGGAAGGAGACGGGTGGAAGTTGGCTGCTCAGAGCTGTGGGATAGCAACGGTTTTGGGCAAAGGAGGTGCTGAAAGCTTTGGGCTGGCAAGTATCTGGATTGGGCGATAATGTATGTGAGGGGCTCCTGGGCAAAAGGTGACAGGTTATCAGGCATTTCCAGTCAGGCTACAGATTTAGGAGTGAGGAGTGTGTCCTCAGCACAGACTACTTGTTCCTCTTAGAAAACTGCCCGTTCTTATTTTCTAAGCTGGCAGAAATTCAACAGCCCTAATTTTGTCTCTTAGCTCTGTGATTTCCACTTGTTTCTGCCAACATAGCACCTCCTGATAGAGACCACCTTTGGGCCCAATCCCAAGTCTGTAACACATTGTAGGATCAGTCAGGTTGGAAAGAACCTGGGAGGTCTCTCATCAAACATCCTGCTCAAAGCATGGTCAACACTGAATGGAGACCCTCTGTGACAACTGATGGAAAGACCTTAATTACCCTCAAGATACTTGGGATCAACATCTTTGTCTTCTCATATAAACCTTGAGCTTGTTCTTACACCAACTCCACTTTCAAATTTTTCCTCTTTTGGCTAGGTAGGCAAACATATACACTGATTTGTGAATATAAACCCATAAACTCTACAAATAAAAGGAAACAAGCAGGATGCCTATGGCACAATGACAACATCTTGATAATTTTTATGGGCTTTCATATTTTCTTTATTCTATTATGCATAGCAGTCATCATAAGCACTTTAAGCAAACTATTATTTCAGCAACTATAAATTAAGTATGTTTTACAGTCTTTTTAGACAACTTTCATTGCATTAATAATTTCAGATTTACTTCAGGGAAATCAATAGAAAGAAGATAACTAATAAAGCAGCGTATTGTAATTGTGCTGGAAAATTGACTAAATTTAGATTCTGTTCCACCCAGCAACTGAGCAATAAGGAACATGGGAATGGAACTATCCTGCTTTTCTCAGACAGCCCTGATTTTATTTTAACTGGAATAATAACAATATCCAGCACAGTCTGAGTTGCACGTTACAGGAAAGTTATATAATTTATGACAGCAAAGGCACAAGTTGATTGGGTAAGGAGCTCTCTTCTGTCTCTTGAAATGTCCCACAGAAAGCCCTTGTCAGTTAAAGGAGAACAAAATGTAGCACTTTCTTAAAGCTGCATGCTTTTCTGAAGGAACAGGTAAATATTTACAATAAACAAGCCAATAATACCATAGCATGCTATGTCTCCTTCATGATATAACATCCACTGTTCAAAGCACTTTCAAAATTTAACTAATAGCTTTGTAAACCATTTGATTACTGAGAAAAAAAATGCATTTAGTATTTTTACTTATCTTCATTTATTTAATCTTGGAACAGCCATTCTGTCTTTTTCATTTAAAAATTCTATACATTTTATATAATTTTATGCAACCTGTAATGAAAAAAATATTTCTTTTTTTTTTTCCTCATTCATTCTGGCAATTTATGGCCATTCTCTGTTACTGTTCCCATACACTGACATGTAAACTTGCTCCGTAGGTGATAGTTGTTTTCTTTATTCAAACCTGTGTAATCAACAGTAAATAAAATAAAGTGCAAACACTTACATAAGGTAAAAGGATGGTATCACTGCTAACACCACACAAACTTATGAGAAACTGCAGTGTTATCCTAAGGTTGTTACTCCATTTTTCATTGTTGGCCAAAGCATTCCAGACATTTTCCATCTCTGGTCCAGGAATTTCATCTCCATACTGCAAAGAATCATAGGCATATATTTCTCGAAATATACAGACCTCCAAAAAACCCCATGCTCTTTTAGAGTATTTTCCCATGCAGAACCAACAGTGAAATAATGTAAAAAGTTACAAAAAGGTATTTTCAAAATCTACCTGACAGACTTCAGAGCATAAATTCTATTTAAAAGTAATTAGGTTCTGATCCACAGAAGGTTTTAAATGATAAAAAAATACAATCTTGAGGAACGTAAATTCAAAAAATGATCCTAAATTCAAGCAGCTTATTAAGTTTCATCCTTACAGTTGTCAAGTAACCAAAGTTGTTTCTGCATGTCTGTACCTTAGTGCTTCAGTCTTCACATCAGTAAACCACTGGGAACCTCTCTCCCAAGTAAATCCTAGCAGAATTAAGCATTTTACAGGCCCTTGCTTTCACATTGGAAACGAGCAGCTTTTGATCTCTTTTGCAAGACACAGTTACAGAAATTACTGCCTTTTGTCCAATCAATTAAATGGTTAGTGCATGCATCCAGGATGTGGGAGTCTAGAATTTAAGCTGTTCTGTTTCCTATGTAGAAGTTTTACCTCCCACTTTGAGAAGTCTGCACAGGCTGACATCCTACTAGCAGAAGAGGGGCAATCTCCAGGTCGTGCTATTCTACTGAGAATGATACAATACATATTAGCTACATCAACACTGTCACTGACACCTACACCTACTGTCATCTGCACCGACACTTCCCGGTGCCAGTCCCTTTGTCACACATACAGGTTCAAAACTAGGTCCATCTATATGTCTTGAAGCCAGCATTCTTAATCACTCTAGAACAAAGACTTTGTGTGGTTTTGGAACCAACTTGCTCCAAGGACTGCTGCTGACAGGCAGTGAGGGTGAGACTGCATCACATCTGTTTTCAACTCATGAAATTCCTCTAACAGTATCCTAGAGTCTCCATACCATCATAGAATCATAGAATCGATTGGGTTGGAAAAGACCTCCGAGATCATCAAGTCCAACCCAGATCATTCAAAACCAGTATCACATCCTGGGTATGCAGTGAGTATCGAAAAAACATTCTGGTGGGCTGAAGAGCAGTCCCCACATTATTTCAGACAGGATACATGACAAAACGCACACAAAATAATGATTATGTTTTACTTAGAGGGCCTCAACAGATTCAGAACCAACTGCTATGTAGCATGGATACAGACAGTCTGCTTAGGAGGATTAACTCTGAGGAGGTTAGGAAATAAGAACCACCCTGTCCCATACGACAGGCATTACTTTCTGGAGTTTCTGTATTTAGCAGTTTAGACGTATCTGGTGAACCAGGCAAAAGCTGTGCCAGGAAGGTGTGGCACACTTAGTAGGGCAGCTTGCAACCTACCAGAGGGAAGGTAAAAATGGATTCTCAGTACCTTCTCCACCAGCTCCTTGGCATTTTGCATTAAAAACGAATTCCTCATCCTTCATCAGGACCTTGGACGTAAAATACTTCCTCTTTTTCAAAAAAAATGCTTTAACTAGCACTTTAGAAATTTATACCCATTTTTCCCTTTTTTAAAGAATATGTAAGTGTTTCCTAGAAAGTACAAGAGCTTCAGTAGGACAAATTAGAGGTGCTTATTTGCATCCCCAAATAAACCTTCATCAGTTGCCTTAAACATTAACCCAGGAGGTGATATATGAAGGAACTGAATTTAGATCCTTCATTAGTAACCCTTAATGCCCTCACTATTAAGGTTTTCTCTTTGTCCATGTTTAGGAGAACAGTTTTAGCGTTATCCTTAAAAAAACTGTTCCCAGTGCAAAATTTTTGGTATTGGAGGGAAGAAACAGAAGTTTTATAGGTTGGTTCTTTGATTTGCATTTTTACCTTGGCTGTCATATACATGAGATTATTAAGAACCAGTGAGGTGGCCTCAGGTGAGCCCCAGCCATTGCCTTTTAGTCCACTTGTGACTGCTATTTCCCCATCCTTGTCCTTCAGTTCATCTTCTGGAGTGGTAGGGCTTGAACCAGGGAGGAGCAGTCTGTTGTCTACAAGTTCAATATTATGAAGCCACGGTAGCAGATAGGTGAGCATGATCTGTCTTCCATTTGGATGTGTTGTTGGAAATCGCTGGCTTACCTCTAAAACAGTAAGAGTTGAAAAGGACAACATAGTAATTCATGAAGGAAACCTTAAATACACTGTTTAAATCACATTTCTGATGCTTGTTAGACTACCTGATGGTTTTTATCTTGCACACCCATAGCAGACAAAAGGATGTACTTGAACCTCCTGAAGAGAAACACTGATTTAATGTTCAATAATTGCAAGGAACTAGTCAGGTCTTCTGTCTAAAATAACTAACACAGTCTGGGTTTAGACACAGAAAATCACCCCTTTTTACTGTGCCATATTATGTATTAAGTGAAGTGGATGCCAATAAAGAGGAAAAAGGATAATTCAGTTACTGGTGGTTACTCTGGAATTTCACAAGCTTCTGCAGAATTAGAATTAACATACAGAAGTGTTCTGCAGAATTACACATGGACCTCTGGCCTTCAGTTTTTTTAAATATTAAGGCACTTATTATACTGAGTTTATAAAAACCATCCTGCATATATCGTGGTCTTATTTCCTGTGGGGATGCCTGCCTATAAAATTCAGTTGGCTGTCAGTCCAGGAGTGCTTTATACAGCATTTTATTTCGTTTATAAAAAAAAGAACTGGCTTTGTAAGGCAAAGGGATTTGGAAAAATCTGGGATAAGAAATACAGCTTCCTGCCAAAGTGAACCACATTATATCCCTTTACCAGAATTCTTGTGTAAAATCAGTACAGCAAACATTTCCTTTCTTTACTTTCTGCCTGGTTTTTAAAAATCTTGAAGACACATACTGTTCTCTCTCCTTATGATTTCAGATATACAGAAAGGATCTCTGACTTGGACTGTATATCTGAGGGTTTTTTATATGAGACAGTCACTACAGCAACATGAATAGATGGTAACAGTAATAATGAACAACATTTATTTAAGGAACCATCAGAATTTCCCTGCACCAGCTATTTATAACTCCTGGTATCTTGGGCACTGAGGAATGGATAATGTATTGTTCCTCTACCCTCCCTCCAGCCCCTACAGACTGAGTAAAAATAACATAAAGGAATTTTAAGAGCCAGTAAGAATTTCCATGATTACAGAAATTTGTGTTCTGTTATTTAAAAAGTAGAGTAACAAATTAGATTAATGAAAATAGACAGATATGTCTCAAAACATCGCTGTTCCCAGGAATGGTCATATTCTGAGTGGGCATATTCTGAATTGCACTCCTGCAGGTCTCATTCTTTAACATTTTCCTCAGTAACTCTGCAAAAAATATTTCTAATAAAATTAAATAATGATGAGACATGCAGATGTGGCAAATAACAAAAGGTAGAGATCACTCTGAGTGATTTGAATCATTGGTAAAACTGGACACAGGCAATCAATCTCCCCAAAGTTGAAGTCATGTTTGTACAAAATAAAGAATTATATCCAAGTATCATCTATATAAATGCATGTATAAAAAGAATCACATGAGAATCCACTCTAGTAAAGCCAATGTAATTTTAAGTCATTCAGGGCATTTGCAATTTCAAAGTTACCCTAAAATCTCACAAGAGTCCCCAGACAGGGTTCCTGTACTCTGCATAAATACCTCTAGGAAATGTACATTGTATTCCTAAATCTGAATCAGAATAAAAACAGGTCAAGCTAAATTTATAAACAGAATTGTGGTTCAGAATGGTAGCAGTCTACCACTTGTACAAAAATGTAAAGTAGGTATTATGGTAAATAAATATAGGTACCTGAAAAAAGTGGAAGGGTAAGTTCCGGATACATCCTTGCTAGTTCATATGAAAGAAGGGCAAGTGAGACACTGTAAAGAGGTGGCAGTGGACCATGTGTCCCATATAAGATACTGCCTGGTCTTTGCTCAGCTACCTTTTTTGAATAAACAAAAAGCTTTGATTCAAGAATCTATAAAAGACAAAAGAAAAAAAAAAGAAATGAGACAATAAAATTCATTAATTCAGGAAAATACAGCATTTCAAGTTTAGCTATCAGAGAATGCTTCTATATGCTCAGAGTATACTATCCAAATGTGAAAGACACCATAACATTCATTTTTAAGTAAATATTCCAGTATTTATAGCCAAGACAAAACTGATTGTTTATTTTCAAAACAAAACTAAAATGTAAATAAACAGCACTTTAGAAGGAGTTCGCAAAAAAACTTCAAAGATAGGAGGATGAAAAAAGTAACTGATACATGCCTGCATAAGTTGCATGGAAATTTCATAAATCTCTCTGTTGGTGTCAGATGCTTTGAACAGCACCAAGTTTAAAAGCGTCACTATATCAAAAGGATAGTTCCTAGAAGAAGAAACAGCACATTTTCATGAATGTTGGTGAGGAATGCAGATTATATTCACTCTAATTTACTCTGTAATATGGTCTAAAGAGAATGTCATCTCTCTTTTCTCTGTTCTATCAT
>VWZD01009258.1:288038-323087 GCA_013396695.1 Sakesphorus luctuosus
AACTATTAGATAATTCTTATGTATCTCACAGCTGAAAGCAACTACATAACTTTGAAAAGACTTGCATACCGGAAACTTCCATGAAAGCATTTGTACATTATTTATTACCTCACTTTACTCTTTTGAATTCCTTTGTATTTGTTGCTACCAATGCTGCTACATCTTGTCATAAATGATCTGGACATAACAGATTTACATAGACCGAGTAAGCTCCAGACCTCATCTTCCAGTAATTACCTGGAGATCTTTAAAGCAAAGAGGCTTTTTGTTTCTTTGATATTGGAATTACATTATATTTCTGAAGTGATCTTGCAATATAAAAAAGCATGAAGTCAATTGGAAAAATCTTTGTGATACAGTTGGACTCAGGTAACGTGATCTCAAAACCTTGGGCAAGTTTTTCAGTACATTTAATACTGTACACTTTCTGCACCTACCTATATTCTTTAGTACCTGTCAGAATTTAAGAAGAGTCTGCAATCAACTCAGAAGTAAGAAAATAAGGCCTTATTTCAAAGAAATCTGGAGTCCTCAAGGGTCACAGACAATTTCTTTGCTGGCTTTAAAAGAGCTGATTATTATAAATTACTATGACAAGCTTCATCAAACTTTACAGGTTGTTCATATTTAATTCTTAGCAGACTTCTGAACACCTTTCTGTCTACAATCCCCTTAATATTCATTACATGACAATTCACTATCAGTAAAAATAGCACAGAAAAAAAAAGAAATAAAAAATTACTTTTTCAATACCTATATTAAATACAGTGCCACAGTATGACATTTAGTACCATACCTGGAACACACTGAATCAAGTTCGCAATCATTGCACTGAAATGTGCTCTCATATCCTTAAGGATTTCAACTTCTTTGTCATTTTCAGCCTCCAAAAGCATGCGAGTCAGATCAACGTACTCTAAGAACAAGGCTCCAAGGGCTAAAGTATCTCTTTCTAGGGCTCCATTTGTACTGGCATAAAGGAAAGGTGCACATTAATACAGAGTAACAGTGTAATTATTCTACAGTTTTCTGAAGAAAAGCAGAAAAATCTTTCCATATCTGATAGACTACACAATTCTCCAAAGAACATACTGAGGTAATCTCAGTGTGGTAACCATTGAAAATTATTTCACTTGAAAGATCAGTATTTATGATGAGTGATAGTCCTACCTGTCACTTATAACACCAGCATCAGCAAGGAGTTCAAAAATTCGCAATAGCTGCAGTCTTAGTAGATCTCGGCGTTCTCGACGTTTCTTGTTCTTGGAATTTAAAATAAGAACCATTTTTATATGCCTAGGTATATACATTAAAAACTAATAGCTTCAGAAATATCAGGACAGTAGTGAGATTTTGGAATTCCAGTTCAAGAACTCTCCTCATGAAGGAACTCAAATGCTTTTGGACATTTCACCATAACACTGTGCTTACACATCAACAAAGAACTGAATACGATCATTTTTTTGTCTTTGTAACTACTATTGAAAACATTGTTAACAGCTACCTTAGTATTTACTGAAAATGTGGAAATGAAATAATGAAATACTGGATTAAAAACAACTAATATTCAAGGTTTATGTGCCAAAACCTGTGCTAACTCCAGGTAACATGGATGTTCACATTAACTTCATGTCATCTAGTTTGGGTGCTGGAAGCACTGTAAAGTGTAGAATATATATATCCAAACCCCAGGGAGATATTTTAGTGTTCAGCCATTCTTGAGCCTGGAAATGCTGCAGTGCATGATCACCCATATTGAAGTTAGCTCCTGGCAGACACCACTCCAGTACACTCTTGGGTGTGTTGACTGCAGTGGTTGTGCACACATTTAATGTACTCCTCCCACAGAACAGGACTGTACGGTTGTTTAACTGGTTCATTGTATCTCTTTGTCTTCTAGAAAGCTGCCCTTTCTGTCTTCTATCCTGTCTGGAAAGATGTGAATGCAACAAGGCCTGTTCTTTGATGAAAGGCTAAATTGACTTGTTTGTACCCTGCATCTCCAGTAAGCAAAAAAAAAACATGAGAAGGTCAAAAAGCTGCTATTGCACTCAAAGAAATTTGCTGCCAGAACAAGAAAAGCTCAGAGAAAGCTCAGATTTTCCTCTTCAAAACATAAGAATGGCAATACTGAGTCAGATCAAAGGCTTATCTCATCTAGGACTGTGGCTCTGCCTATGGCCAGCAGTAGATGCGTGGGAGAAGAGAATGATGCTTTCCCTGGTATTCTGACCCAGAACTGGCAGTCTGCAACATCCTAGCCAAAGGTTGTATTCAAATCACTGTGCTACTCGATTTGTCCTATTCAGAGCCCTGTTTTTCTCCTGCTACATCTTAAAGGTTCCAGGAAGCACATGTAGAGAAAAAAGCAGTTTTACTGTAACACAGTATTTCACAGACAGCTGCCTCCTGCAACAGTATTGGAGGAGATCTGGCAAGCTCTGCAACAGTGCCCACAGGGCGCATCTTGTGTAATGTCCTTTTTGGTTTACCCCTGCAGTTCCTGGACATGCTGGTAATGCTCTTCCTAGTCATAGCATATGTCAGTTCAAGGACATTATTTCTGCTGTGTTGGATACCTGCCTGCTGACACGGAGGCCTGTCGTGTTCTCTACAGCTACATGACCCATACAGTCACTCCTGGGTTTACTGGTGGCACTGTTTGCAGGAAGGTGGCCCATTTCTTCACATTAGGAACTACACAGGAATTAACACTGCAGTCTCTTGTTCCTTTGCTAACATTTCCATGTGCTAAATTTGGTCTTACAGCCTACTGTAAACCTTGGAACTCTTGCAATTCCTTTCCTGAGCGCAGACTGGATATGTATGTCTGTAGAAAAGGCATTTGAAGTCTAAGTTGTCTTCAGTGGCACACAGACAAAATGCAAGGCAAGTGACTGCACTAATGTGTTTTAATCCACTTCTGCCCAGTATTAAAAAGAGAGAGCTCCAAACCCATGACTTCGTAGGATGGAAGGCACACAAATAAATTGAGGTGTGAAGCAACACAGAGTGGAAATGGCAGTGGACATTTCAGACACAGAATAATTAAGAATTGTTCATGCAATTTAACTTGAATGAAGCACCTGCCAAGTGAATTATTTTTTTGTCTATTTCCATGTTGAGCATAGCTGAGAGGCTCTATAAAAAAGAATATATTTGTATTTCAAACAGACAATTACTTTTAAAATTAATTTTTCAGTTTAAATAAACTACATTTAGTTCTTGCAACTAACCTCTGGTCTTCTTTCTAGGGCTTCTTTCATTAGTGGGTGAAGTTCTTCTACTAATTCCCTAAATTAAAAAAACATAAATATAAAACCCATCAATGTAGCGTCCTTTGAAAAGAATCAATAATTTTAATAAATAAAAACAAATATTGAAAGAGCAAATAAAATTTGAATATGTTCAAATTACAACAGAAATAAAGCATTTGGATTAGACAGAAATAATTGAGAATATGATAAGAGGGGAAGTACCTGAAAACAAGGGAATTTGTTCTTCCAAATCCTAATACAAGTGATTCTGTTATTTCTATGCTTTCAAGTCTCATCAAGGGAACTAGTTGCTTTAGTAGGACTCCAACAGATGGAGTTCCAATAGCCTAAAATATATTAAGAAATTATTGACATTTAATTGTCAGGATATCAATAATAACAAAGTAAATAAGTAAAAACAATTTTAATTTTTTTACAAACAAACATTGTCCAAGAATCAATATGTATTTTGAAAACATGCTGAAATGATTTTACTACTATGGATATCAATATAGCAGTTTAACTGGATGTCTGCTACCTCACAATCATCTCAATAAGGCTTAACAAATTAATATATCTGGGATAACTCTTGGCTTTAGTTCAGATTATTGTAATTTACTTAATTTGTTGCTTCATTAAAATAGTCTAGTAATTGCGTTTGTGGAGCTACTGCTCTTCTCAGGTTTCCACTACTTGAAACTGTGTTTCATATACTATTCCTTCTGACATCCAACAGGAACACAATTTTCATTCAGAAATCTGCCATACAGCTTAATGTTATAACATTAGAAACTGCAGTGCTCTACAAGGAAAGAAAGAAAATGGGAAACTAAAGTTAACTTCAAATACATGTCCAGACCTTCTATATTTTGAGTATTTATCACCCAGAATGCAAAAGAAAGAGTAGTATTTTGAGAATGCCATTTCTTTTGCCAAATATGTATTGATACATCATGTCATACAGATGTTTAAATTGTTAATTGAGTTAAGTAGTTTGCACACATCAAAACAAAACATTCCCCTAACTGGAACACTTCCATCAGGATAGAATTCTGCATGTAGATGCAGTTTAAAACTCTCCTAAATAAACAACTGGTTTGAAGCAGGATGCATCACCTTATTATCATAGTTCACTGTCCCATCAGGAGTGGTAGCCATGATCTCTGGGGTTGAAGCACGCAAGTGTCCTGGGCTCATAATACTGGGCTTTGCTACTCCAAAACAGAGAATAAGGTAGTTTCTCCATAAAGTGACATAGTTATCTCCACTGCTTGCTGTACTTGTTTTCTTTGCATTAACAGGAATACTAGAATTCAAAAATCAATTAAAATTATTAGAATAATTTCCTAGTCTTAATTACACAGTATTTTAAATATTTTAAAAGGCAATAAAACATGCTGTGTATCTATCAGCTTCAAATGAACATGACACAATACATGGAGAAAAATCAATGAAGGTAGAAGACTAGAGTTTTCCACCCTACAAGCTACAATTATGAAACTCAGAACTGTGTGGCACTAATCTCTGGGTGGCACCTTGCAACACCTGTGGACTGATCCTGAAACATGAGAATAAAAAAACCTTATATGAAAATCAAACAGCCCATAGAAATGGAAGTTACATGCAAGACTGTTACTTACTTTGGATCCACAAGAGGCATTATCAGCTGCAGCCTTGTGAAAGCGTATGGCCAAGCATAGCTGAGAGCTGTAGGACAGTGCTTTGGTAGATTCTCCTGCCTAAGAAAACTGAAGAGGCAGAGAACCCAAGGGTCTTTAACAGACTGTGCAAATATCCAGACATGGGAAGGACTTTTCACATCGTAATGGCTATTTACAAGGACAGCATTCCACTCCACCAGCCACTGCAAATCCACACTGTGTGTTAATGGGATTGTTGTCTATGGAGAGAAAAGAGAAATTACCACTCCTTGTCAGAAACCAGGTACACAGGCAACATATTTGCTTTATTGTATTATTAATGTGCAGAATGAAAGCACAACATTCAAACCTTTCCCTATGGAAATTGCAACACCCGAACTCAGGTGTTTTTATTTCAGATGAATTTTCTAATCTACGTATTACAAAGCCAGAATGTTGCTCCCTTGCTCAGTTTCTGCTTTCAGCTGCAGAGAGGCCCCAACCTCACCATCAGTTCAATGTCCCCTTCTGTGCTGGTTTTGGCTTGGGTAGAGTTAACTTTCTTCACAGTGTCTAGTATGGAGCTATGTTCTGGATTTGTGCTGAACAGGGCTGATAACATAGAGAAGATTTTGTTTTTGCTGGGCAGGGTCTACACAGAGCCAAGGATTTTCTGCTTTTGCTACTGCCACATTAGTGAGGAAGTTTGGGGTGCATCAGAGCCTGGGAGGAGACACAGCTGGGACAAGTAACCCCAGCTGACCAAAGGGATATTCCAGACCAGATGACATCATGCTCAGTATATAAAGTGAGGAGAAGTAGGAGGAAGAGGGGACATTTGGAGTGATGGCATTTGTCTTCCCAAGTCAGCATTACACATGATGGGGCCCTGCTCTCCTGGAGATGGCTGAACACCTGCCTGCCCATGGGAAGCACTGAATTAATTCTTTGTTTTGCTTTGCTTGTGTGCGTGGCTTTTCCTTTCCCTACTAAACTCTTTATCTCGACCTACCAGTTTTCTAGCTCGCCCTTTCTGCTGGTGGGGGAGTGAGTGAGTGGTTGCATGGGGCTTGGTTGCTGGCTGGGGTTAAACCACCAACAATCCTATTTGGCACCCAATGTGGGGCTCGAACCCATGACCCTGGAAAGGGCACTCACGTAGCAAGGCTCATTTGTTGCTTTAAACTTAATCAGGCTGAAAAGAGCCCCAGACTGTGTGTTTCTGCTCCCTAGGAAAGGGTGTTAATCTCTACGATAGCATGCAAAAAAAGTTGTCTTACATATCTGTTCTTCTAATGATATGACTTCATTCAAAATGCTTAATCTCTGCCTCTTCTGGTGCATGTTAGACCATGACACCCATGAGAGAGTGAAAGCAGAGATTCAGCCCAGCTGTGACTTGATTCAGAGCTTAGGCCCAGGTTTGCAGTCAGGGCCACTTCTGAGCACATAAGGGAGCTAAAGCTTATTCCCTTTTCAAAGAGGTGACAGCAGTGAGTGACTTCCAAGTGTCTGAAGCATGGGGTGGTAGTGGCAATAAGACTTTCTCAACTGGTCTTTTGGACGTAGGTTCAGAATACAGATAGTTTTGACTGTAAGTTTTGTTCGTTTGTTTGCTTGATTTTGTACATAGTAACTTCTCTATCTATAGGATGATTATTTTCATGGAACAGACTGTCGGGGACATTGCGGCGCCTTGGAGCTCCTGGGTAGATGGCTGGAGCCTTAAAGCCACATAATTTCTCAGTTTTATTTTTGGTATTTCATGTCTGATATCTGTTATGCAAACACTAGCAGTAACAACAGAGTAGTACTTACTGAATCTGAAACAGCCACATGAATAAAACTTTCAAGAATAGAAGAACTCAACTGATCCATGACATCAATCATAGGTCTGTCATCATCCTGCAAGACACAGAAAACACAAGTTAACTGCTCTTCTGACCAAATTATTTTCCTTCTTATTTTTCTGTTACATGAAACAGAACCATCTAAAAATTATGACATGATTGTAAAGTAGATAAAAATATTCGTTGGCAATGGTAGGTACATTTTGCCTTTTTCACATTGATCTCAGAACCACGTCCAGGCTGTGGTTTGAAATGAACTTAATTTGCAGCTATAGCTCACTGCTTAGCGAACAAAAGCACATATCAGAAAATCCCAAATGACTTTGGATAGCTGGTATCAAAAGACTGAAAAATTAGCTTACTGTTTATTGAAGCATTCCTTTGCCATGAACACACATACTTGTGTTCTTAGGCATTTAGATGGCTCACTGAGCTGTGACTGCCTGTACACAAAATGACTCTCCATACTTATATACCCATAAAAAAGACGTAGAGGTCTTTACTGTAGAAGGAAAATGTTTGTGAATGAACTTAAATGTGTCTTGTGCTGTGTTTTTTAAAAAATGGTATGCTACAGGAATGAGTTTAATTTCCAATACAAATACAAATTTATAACCCTGACCATGCAAAAATGATCCACGCAGTAAAAAAAGGTTTTACAGTGTATTTTACATTCACATCATGCAAAGCAAAAACATTAAGTGACTGTACATGTTTCTGTTCAAATTCTTATATAGGGCATACGCCATTAATGCTACACTGGTGAGCACACAGAATGATTTACAGTGTTAAGGCAAATAGAAATAGTAAGCTGAGATAAAATGCTTTTTTAAAAACTAAATGCGTATCTGCTACACTGCAGCAATTATGGTAAAAGCAATTGTAATAGCAGTTTTGAATTTATCTTTGGACAATTTAATTCAAAATTCCAGAAGAAAAAAAACTCATACCTCTGCCTGGCCAAGGGCCAGGAATAAAGAACGGATTTCCCTGAGGATGAGAACAGCCAGTTTACGGGTAGCAACCTGGAAACTACACAGTAGAACCAGTGCAAATCCTTCGACTGCATGCAGTACGTTAGAATAGGGGCTTCTTTCAGACTGCATCCTGTGGCTGGATCCATTTGGTATCAACTGTAGAACAGTGCAAGGGAAAAAAATGGAGTGGTGGAGGTGTTTGAAAACCAGGTCTCCAATAAATACTCTATTTAACTAGGACATATAAAGAAACAAAATGCACAGGCCATGTAACTGCTGGACTAGGAAATCAACAGTATTTCCTCAACCAACCAAGTTTTGTTGCTTTACGTTATCTTGTTCCACAAAAGCAATGTATGAGTACAGTCCTTTGTCAAAGCCTTCCCTCTAATTTTCAATAAATCTATACACTTTTTTCCATTCTCCACTAAAAAGTGAATTAGTAAGTCAGATTGTGTACACTTGGTACTTCTTCTATTCCAGATAGCAGGTCCTCAGGTCCTTCTTTGATCCTGTAGCAGCCAATACCTTAGGTGGATGGCCTCTAGAACCTGACTCCACCAGTAAATTGTAATAATATTTAATGAATAGTATGTGAGGATTTATCTTTTCTACATTTTCTGTACTCCTGTTATTACCTATTAATTAATGATCCCCTGTGATATAAAGCAGACGTCATACTTGCCCAAAGGAACGTGTTTACAATATGATTAGTTTAGGAGATAAGAAGCCTAGAAATCATTTCTCATTATGAAAATATCTGTGGGACAGTGCAGATGGGAGGAGCAGAAGAAAAGCTGTTCAGTTCCCAGAAATGTTTGTAACACATGGAGAGAGCAGGCTATTGTAACAATCAGGTTCTTTGATGTTTCTGAAACAACCAAATGAAATAGCTAAGGGAAAAGAAGATCTATTTCACTCTTCACAGCATTCCCACTAGCATTATCAATCTGTTTCAGTCCTGGGAAAATGCCCTTCTGCCATATCTAAATACACATATTTCACTTCATGTGCTTTTGCTGATGTGCATATTTAGTTTGACATGCATTCTCTTATATTGCTCAACAACAACATCTGCTGTATTACACAAGGATGTAGCTGTCCTCAAAAGACACGTGAACTAATTACCTAAAAAAAAATTTACATAGTGAATTCTTCTCAGGTGAGTAAATACAAAACACACAAACCACAGAAATATCAGGGAATATAATTTCTGCCTTCAACTAGTATAAATGTTTGGACACAGATCTCTTGATTTCATACCTCTCCAGATCTGGTTTTTGCCTGCTCAGAAGCTTTTCCTGGAGTGTGTATTACAAGCTTCCACTGCGTAAGCAACTGTAGCAGCAACTTCAGTGAAGTATCAAGAAGGGTATGATGCATATCATTCACTTCGCGTAGCAGAAAATTAGTGAAACCGAAGAGTACATCCTCCCGCCAGTCAACAAAGTCAACAAGGAGACCCTGAAGAGAATTCTGTGCAATGTGTCGAAGTTCATCATCCATATGGATTGACAGCCTGTAAGTCAAAGTAAACGTCCGGTAACAAAAATTCTAAGGAGTATTTACTGTTGCAGGAAGCATATGTTTCTCAGCAACACAACACTGATGGAAGACTCCCACTGACAATGTTGTTATCATAGTTTCATTATTACTGACCACAATGAACATCCTGGACCTGTTTTATATTGTAATTCTTGCTATAACAGCACCTGAAGATATTCAAGGATCCAAAAAAGGTGTGTTCCACTCCTAAAACATAGCATCTGTAAAGTATAGAATTTGGCAATTTTGCTGCCTCCTCAAACCAAGTATATCTTTTATTTACTCATAAAATAACTTCTATTTAGTTTTGATAACAAAAAAGTTACAAATTAATACATAATTTCACAACGTATATATTTATTTGTTAAATTTAAATATAAAAATAAAAGAATCACACACCTCAGCTGCTTAACAGTTAAACCAAATCTTTAGCACAGGGGAAAATCAAAATTACTGAAAGCAAATCTTAAAAACAAAAATTAAAAAAGCATTTGAATTAAAACCCCTCTGCTTTATGTTTTAAATAACTTAGGATAAGGAAATGGGAAAAACAGCCTCAGGACTTTCCATACTTTTAGAAATACCCCCAGAAAAACCATTGGACACCACCAAAATTCTTCTGAAAGATGGTGGCATTTCTGATCCCATTTTCAAATTTAATCTCATATTTGCATCATGTTGAAGTTCCTTTCAACATAAAAATTCTTTATACTTTCTTCTGACACAGAAATTATAAAATCGCTTCTGTGTTGGTAGTTGGCAGAATAAAGCAAATTCAGATTAGTGTGTTCTGCATTTTTTGGATCATTGCCTTTATGATGTATTTTGTTTTAATTACCCATGAGACTGTAATTTTCTGTAGTGTGTTACAACTCATTTTAGAAGTATTTTATCTATATTTAATCTACATAGTTGAAAAGGAGGACTCATTATAATGAAAGGGACAGAAAGCTAGGAGAAAAAAACAAAATAGCAAATGGAATGGAACCAAATTCCATTCAGTTGGAAGTGTATGATGAGATGTGGTTCACAAAAAATTTGGTTCATTATAGTTGCCTAATTTGAAGGCAAGGGACATTTCATTTAAGTGAAAGGAAAACAACTGCCATGAAACTTCGCCCCCAGCAAATATGACTCCAAAAATAACTGTTCTGCTTTAATAACCATGAGACTTTCTATATAAATTTAGAAACACAGTATTTTGTTGTGCTAAGAAAGGATCATTTTTGTGTCCTCTTTACAATGCCAAACCCAGAAAAACAAGCAAAACCTTTTGAGACTATGATTAAGTCATCCATGAAATGACTTCCACAATAATACACAAAGTAATAACAGAAAAGGGATACAAAAGACATACATCTCCTAAGCCCAAGTTACTGCCCAATGGCATTATCTAATGAGATGAAATTAAAATTGAGCATAAGAATGCCTCTCTGCATTACCACTATATGACAGGCAGATGAGGAAGCAAGTACAAATTTGTTTGTTTGCACTTGAGTCAGTTAAATTTAAGACCTACTTGGGAGTTTGTAATGAATGGTTGCAGTGGGCAGTGAAAGGGCAAAAGGTACAGTATATACTTGACATCTGCTCTACGATTTGCAATTTGAGTACAGCTGTCCTGGAAGAAAGTCTAGTTGCTGACTTACAGAGTCCTTCTGGAAACTGCCAAAAGACACATCTGTTGTAAGGATGAAACACTCAAACCAAATTATGAATAGAAGAGCCAATTAATGCAAAGATGTTACTTTAGCGAAAAGAAAATATTTAACAGCTTTCCATCCTAACAACACAGTCCCACTGGCAGAACAGTTACCAAGGTTCTCATGAAAAACAGGTAAGAACTGAAACCTTACCCCTTTAAAGTTTTTCATCCCTGTATTAAGTTCAGTCCCTGACCCAGAAAAGACACAATATTGTAATGCAGTGTTCTCTAGAACAGCAAAGACTTACCACCTGGCCCTACTTTTTCACAGCTAGCAGAAGCAGTCAGCATGGGCTCAAATAAACACACAACAGTATGCAGAATACAAAAGCAGCTCTGGTACTGGGGCATTCTGGTAACTTACATTAAGATTTGGCCAGGTAATAATTTCTTAAACAGTTTATAACTTTCTTCTCTGAAGGTATGTTTTTCTAGACAGTTTTCAGTTCATGCTATCCCAGGCTAAACAGACCTTATTTTTTCAACTCACTGATGTTTTTTCTGTCTTTTCTCTGGTCAGTCTCTTCTTCAATGACAATGCCCCAGCTTGGACATTGTTCTCCAAATCAGGCACCCTTCATACTGATTAGACCAGAAGAACATTTTCAAAAATCTTTTAGACTTATTCCTATTAATACACATGAATGAGATTTGTGTTTTCATAGCAACATCACTTCTCTGTATCTGTTCAGTTTTTATCCTGCTTGGCAATACTGAGACCCTACCCAGTTATTTGAGCACCACTCTATGTGTCTCCTGAATCAATAACTGGCTTTTAATTGCTTTCCAACCTATTATGTACCTACTTATTTTACCTAAATTGTGTTTCCCTTGCTTATACTTAAGAATCTGCTTTAAAACAGTATCAATGCCTCAAAGATGGTGTAGCATGAGTGTAGCAGGAAAACGGTGGGGTTATTCAAATGTTGGTTTATTGGCTTCTTCTAGGCTACAACGACTGGAGTTAGGACATCATTTTTTCAGAAGTATCGTCAAAACTGCTCCTCTTGCTAGTGTTTTAAAACACAGGGGCACCGTTTTCCCTTTCTCCCTGGCCTGGGCTGTGCATATAGGCTTCCAGTAACACATTATGGCCTGTGTTACTGAAATATTCTCCCACACATGAGTACATGTATGAGAGCAGAACAGATTCTCCAAGGTCTCCTTGTTGGGGAAAGGCTGAGCATGAAATTGCTACTGAAGCTGCTCCAGAGATGCTTTCCTCAGCTCCTCTTGATGTCTCACCTCATCTGACAGTCAGGGTTAGATAACTCAGAAAACTTACTGCTTGCATTGTCTCAGCATGACAATTACCCAAGAAATGCTTAGAATCATGGCTGACCTTTTCTGCATGAAGTTTGATGACAGAATAAAGATAGACCATTGGTTACACAGACAGCTGTTAGACCTCAGTGGGGGAGCACTACTTAATAACAAAAGCCACATTGGACTCCAGACTTTCTTAAGAGTAATGACAGGTCAGACATGGACAATTCTCTAAGATTGAAGAGCTGTGACCTGAAAAGGTATGTGCTTTCTACCAGCTCAGTTAAGGCTATTAATAAGGATAGAACACTAGTTAGAATATTGGATTAAAGGAAAACATGTCCTTCTAAATTCCCTTAAGTAGAATTGATGCAACTATGTAATATGGTATCTACATAATTTAATAATGTAAAGGTTTAAAACAACCTCCAAGGGATTTACAGCAGACAATGTGAACACAAGGAAATCAAGCTGCACTGCAGCACACCTACTGCTGGCTGATGATTTGACTTGTTTGGCTCTCTGCACTCTCTACTACTAGCAGGATTGTTTCACTGTTTCAGCACATCACTCTAAGTTAGTTGTTCATAGAGCAGAAAAAACTGCTTTTGCATGTAATCCTCTGGCTGCCACATCTGCCATTCCTGACAGGTGTTTGAAAAGCAAGGATAGGATGGCAAAGGCTGCTTTGCCACAGCTACCTGAGAGCGACATGCTGCAAAGGCCTCATTGTTCAATTTAATACCACAATCCACTTACATAAATAAGACAAGCTGGGACCTTAGATACTTTAACTGAAGTATTGGAGTCTTGGATACTTAAACATCCAAGTCTTGGACACTTGAACTGAAATTTAACAGACCATTCTGTACTGACCAGTACCTGTTATCACAATTATTTGCCATAAGTCACTGATTTGATGTCCTGAAACCTAACTGGTTTAGCTGTCGTGTTGTGGACTACCTTGTTCTGTGAAGTCTATCTAGACAAATTAAATGGAAGGATATCGTATTTAAACTTATCTTTTTCTTTATTTTAAGTCAGAATAGTTTAAGAAGTTTTTTTCTAAAATGTCACATCTAGTACATTCTGTTTTAGCAAAGAGACATGATGGGACCATAAATCAAAACTAAACAGGTATCTCCACCTTTTTCACTGCGTAGAAAAGATGTTCTCTCCTGTTAATCAGAATGTTGTAATGGTTAGAAGAAGCTAATAAACTGTGACATAATGAAGAATAGTGAGTATCATGTAACCTACATACTGATGGAAAAGAGTTCTAGATGACATACTGACTCTTTTATGAAATTAGGAGTCCATAATATAAACACAAAAGCTGTAAAAAGATGGTAGGACTTCTATGTCTTATTCATTAATGCTATTTATGCTTTATAAGCATATGGTTTTGTCTAAGAAACACTTTACACATTCTGTGGCTCAGTTTGTCATACTGTTCCCCTTGGGCAGTCACTTAATGCTTGAACAGCTCACCTTGACAGCAAGTCAATCAACTCAAGCTTTGACATTCCATCAGGAAGCAATCGAGGAATAGCAGCAACGCATGTTCTGAACAGGTCGATTTTTGGTTTTCTTTCACCACTGAAAAATTAAAACAGAATTTTGATTAAGCTTGAGAAGGAACTGTGTTAAATGATCATTCTCCAGTTTTCTTTCTGAGAGAAACTGGCAGATATATAAAAAATTGAGTATAATGTAGGAGGTATAATTCCTCCATCAACATCACCATTTATATGATCCAAGCATTGGATCAGGCAATGAGGAGAGTTGGGGTGTTCTCCATCACACTGTAGCTACATTGCACCAGTTGTATAAATCAAACACCAGATATGTAACAAGTTCAATAACATGGATGAAGATTCAGACAGTTGCCCCCAGTAGGGCACAGAACGATGGGAAAATCATCACAGTACATTATTACACTGAAAAAAGTACATAATTTAGAGGTCAGTATGGTCAGAGAGTTTGTCTTGATTACTGCCAGAGATAGCAGCCCTTTGGCAACCCTTATCAGCTAAAACATGTTTTAGCTGCCCCAAGGCTGTTCCAGTCTATGGAATGGCTCAACTGCTCCCCAGCAGCCTGGGAAAGTCATTGAGTCTAAAGTTCAGCATGAACCAAACAAAACTAGGTTGGAATTCTATAAGTCTGCTAAAAGTAGCTCAAGTTTCAGCTTATTATTTTCAAAACAGGTGAAGTTGTTTTCTGACTTGTTTCCAACATTTTTTGGTAAATATGCAGATAAAGTAAGCCCTTCAGATAGATCCCAAAAGGTGCATTTTTTATTTGCTCATTTTTATCTCAATGATCTATTGTTGATGGTTGAGTGTAGAGGAAATTACCAAAGCATTACAGCATTTCAAACTGTGCAGTCTTTCCCACAACAATATTAATTATTAGCCTGCAATATTCTTTGGAGGGATCCAAAACCAGCAAGGAGTTATTTAGGGATTGTACTATAAACATGTAGAGAAAAACTGTTAATCTTTTAATATGCTTCCAATAGAACTAGGAAAGAATGAGGGGGAAAATAAGTCTAAAATAAGATGTATGGAGTAACACTGACCATTCACTGAAATATTTGGCACAAAAAGGCACTAACTGATGTTAGACTTACTTAACTCAAATATTAAAGACAGTTTTGTAGTGAATATGATTCTGTCGCTTAACACCCTATATACTTATCAGCTTGGATATATATGATACTAATAAAATGTTGATATTGTTGTAATCAACTGTCTTAAATTGTACAGTTAGGGAAATTATTTTCATATTGTACTATCTCTGTCTCACTATATCTACATTCCAACAGATAGAACTTGAAAGGTGTCAGTATCTGACTAGAAAAAGAGTAAAATACAACATTTCACTGAGAATTTGGTTACAAACAAAACCCTTTCAACTACTATTGCTAATGCAAATACTAGCTGGATTAATAACTAGTGCAAAATACCACATTCTTATAGTTGTAAATATTAAAGTGCCATTGGTATTTTTATCTGCAGGCAAGCCAAGTCTTCCTTGCTGACTTCAAATGGAAAGTGAACTTTGCAGGGTTTCCTTACTATCAGCCCCCAGCAAGGGTAAACAGTTTGTGCACTTCAAATGGAGACTTGTAAAGTAATAGTTTGAGAGGAAACACTTCTGAAGGCAAATGAGTAATTACTTATAAATATAAAATCTGTGGGTGTTCTGTGGCTTATCAGCTGCTCAGAAGAGTGGCAGGAGAAGATCCAAATCTGAGGCTCAAGTTCCCAACTTATCATCTGAGCTACCAGGCACAGCATGTGAAGTGTCTGGCCAGGGGGGCTTCACAGAGCTCTGCAGTCACTTCTGGCTGACTGAGGATACAACAGGACGAGCTGTCCTCACACGGACACTGGTGTTTCCATACCAGCAGTGTCAGATTTTTATCAGGTATTATCATCAAAAACCTTTGAAGTACTTGCAAGGACAGGTTTGTATGTTAGAAAAATGGAAGTTCTATTCTGACTAGATGTTGCAAAGTAATTATAACCACTACTGAAATTCATATTCCAGAGTAGGATGCAAAGGATGTTCCTTACTTAGGGTTTTAGTGAGACTCTCCATTTATTATTTCAACAATAAATGCTTAAAGGATCAGTCATTAAATACAGTAGCAAGACTAATACTACTAAAGGAATTTCCAGAATCTGTATACTTTAAAATGTTATGTGTATTAACTGCCTAGGTACTTCCCTCTGGTTCTTATTTTATTATTCAAAATACTGCTATGATATTCACTTTATAGAGTTTGTATATGAACTACATGTAACTATGAAAAAGCAGTAACTTTATAATGTAAATAAATGTAGTGCACTATCTATGAACTAAAGCCCGTAAGAATTCAAAATAAATACATGACTCTAGTGAAGCATGGAATTCTGTGGATAAAATGGTAAGCAATTACGTAAGAACAGTATGTTGGCTTTCCACATACCCATGATATAGTATTTCAAAGAATAATTTTAAATGCTAATAGTAACAGGCTATGATGTTTTTCATGAGTTCAGATGATTTTAGATCAACTGATAATTAAGCATGCCAGATAATGTTTTTCCTTGGAAGAACAACGGAATGTGTTATAATGTGGTTTGCCTTTCAAGTGTATATATTATAGTGGAGCTGATCTGGATATAAAGTACAACACGAAATACAGTAACTTACACATCTAGATCTTCCAACCTTTATGTTTCTGACAATAGTTACTACCAAAACATAAGACTTTCTGAAATTTAAAACTCTTTTAGGTCTATTTGTTCAATGACTCTAAAAATAAACAATATTTTGGTGATGCTGAGAAACCATTAAAAGAATATTTATAGCTAAGGTTAAGTAGACTTCTTATCTAAGTGCTCAAGGTTTTACTATGCAATTATCTTTTGGGAATAAAATGTGAGCTTCAAAACTCACTTTTCCTACCACAAAAGCCTAGATACCCAAAAAGGTTATGAAAACTGTCTGTGAGCACTGAACAGGACACAGAGTAGGACTATAAGAAAAACACGAAGTACTATTGGATAGTAATATTAGCACTGACTATAAATAAGTAAGACAACACTGGCAACAGGGCTTTCAGTCTCATCAAGAGGCACTGCAACAAACAAGGGCAGAGGAATGATATTAAAACACAAAGATCATAGCAGTTGTCAAAGGTAGCTGAATTTGGCCTGCAATTGCAATCTGTCTACCACTCACAGTAATTCTTAACAAGTTGACTTTTTTTGGCAATAAATAAAAAAACAAGCTCAAAGAGACTAGTGGCCTTTTCATTAAAACTCAAATTTTTTTCCAGTGCTTGTTTTACTTTCTAGAACAATTACCATGTCCACTGTTCCAACAGGAAAGATGCAAGGTCTCCTTACAGTTAAGATCTCTACAATATGTGCTCTGCATGTGTCAAATGATGTCTCTGTGTCTCCAACCAGTACTAGATGTCCACCTCACTAGAACGCTCTCAAGGAAACATCCCTTATTAATAATTTTAGATAAGAGTGTCAAATGCTGCTGTTCAACACAGCTTGAAATGTACTGGGTTGATTCCAATAGGGTACTGCTTAAATCCAAGACTTGTCACAGAATTACTTGGGTTTTTAATTAAGATTTGATTTTGATTACCGGCATGAATAGTAATGGGATTTTTGAAAGATGATTACTAATAGGGATTTACAGAATGTTCATGTTCAATGATGCAAATATACCCTGAGACAGTGTTCTGAAGCATAGGTTGCCAGGTTTTCCACTTGAGATTTCAGCTTCTACCATCTAAACATCCACAGGATCCACAAATTATTTTGCCTACATCAAAAACATCTGTTCAATTCCAAACACTGCAATAGGAAAAGAATCACAATCAACTTGTCATAAACAGTTTTTCGAAGTATATACTAAGCTAAATGTTCCAGTTTTTTGCTGTTCCTCTGATGACTCATACTAGACAGAAATAGAGAAAAAGTTCCAAAATTACATCTCAGTATGCTATAGGATTTACTGTTCCTTAGCACTCACGTAATCATGTCTTCAGGTTCTTTGTTAAGCATCTGTATGTTGGTTAGCATCATGCACCGACCCACTTCCTTGTCAAGGTGTCTCAGTATGTTGTCCACAGCTTTCCTTACTTGAGAATAATACAATGACATACCTGCAATGATATGCAGTTTTGTATAATTTGGGATATTCACAGATACAAGTATGTTGAAAAACAAAGCTGCTTACTCATGCTGTGCTGCAAAAAGAGAGTTAAATGTTTTCCTCATGAGATAGCATATTCCACTAGGAATGATATCCTGATTCAGACAGAATATGTTGCCTGCTCCAAAAGGAATGCTTATATATTATACATGGGAAACTACAATATTGTATCACAAACTAACAAAGAAATGGCTAATATAAGAATTTTCTAGTGCAGACATTTGTTATCAAATACTATGTTGTACATTTCAACAGCAGTGGGTCTCACATTGCTTATTTTCTTGGTATTACTGCAGTGATCTAGCACAGTACAACACAGATTTTTGCCACTGGTGTAGACTTTGTTTCATTCACATAACTTTGGGGACTTAAGGAAGAGTGAAGCTGAGCAGCCAAATTTTGGTTTTTGCCACTAAAATCAGGCATGATACAGAGGCTCTTCTGCAGCACGGGGTTGCCTCTCTCCATTGCCTATGAGGGAAGCCCAAGGTAACAGTGATATTAACTTAGGCACTTTGGTACAATTTTACTTTACATTGAAAAGTTTAGGCATTTTGAAAGTTTCACTTGGTGTGAGATACTGCAACTAAAATGAGGATATCAAGGGAATCTTTGATGGTTTTCAAAGCTTGTACATTTTCTGGCCATAAGTACTGTTTCTAACAGGATGAATATCCATAAATAAACACAGCTATTCAGCACTGAAAGAAGCTAATTCTTAACTATTTGTGTACTTAAACCAGAACACAGGGTTGCCTCAGTTGTGGAGCATGACTGAGGACTTTTCATAAAAACCTAAGAAAAGCAGTATTTTGTCAAACTAAACCATATATTTCATTAGAATGCACAATAAAATAAACATTTAAAATAATCAATTAAATACTTCGCAATAAAAACTATTCTGCTCAAGTGTTGAAGACTTTTTCACACCCATTCTCATCCAAGTTTCTGTATTGTCCATTCTCTTACTAACCTATCATTTTAGCTTCCTCCTCTGTGAGAGTTTTGCTCAAATACGTTTTCTTCACTCTGAGAGTGTTTCCAGAGGGAAGGACAGCTCCAGTCACTGGCATTGGAGGTTCACCATCTTTTTGCTGCAAGCTATCAGCAATTACCAAGAAAGCTCTCAGACCAATATTCATTCTCTGTAAAGTTCAGAAGATGGGTGAGTACCATAATCAAATAATTATATTCTCCTCATATTCTTCATTCACTTTGAAATATTGAGTACACACATGCCAGTATTTTTTTCTTTATCTTTACAACATTAGCTACTATGATACATTTAACAAAAATGCCCATGAAATAAATAGCACATTCACATCTCCACTCTGAGCAGTGCTCTCCTCTCTCAGTATTTTCTTTAGTACATTATCATTTATTTTCAGGATATAGCATACCACTATGACCTAGGGTTTAGTAATGCATTGCAAGGAGACCTCTAGTTAAAACACAAATATCCTACATGGTCTGCTATGAAAAAACATCAATAATTGTTGTGAAAGGCCCCTGGGTTGATCATACTGAGAGCAAAGTCTGGAATGAGGCTCAGTGCCAAACAACAATGTGAGAACATCAGGAAGATGAGTCTAAGTGACCTGAATGCCTTCTGGGAATTCACTAGTGGAAAACTTTCAGGCTTTGCATTGCAATGACTGAAAGACTAGAATGTTTTCACTTTCTCAGGAATGTGTTCCAAAAACTCAGAGGCTGTCCTAGTGACAGTGTCCCAGAGATGCATTTACATAGATCATGGGCTTGTTCTCTGAAGAATGCTAAAATCTAGATACATAAAAAAGTGGCTCCATAATTTCACTGTTTTCAAATTTACAGTGTTGTTGAGAAACAGTAAAATTTCAGATGTTTCTTCATTAAGAAGCTAAGGACTATGTCCACCCCCTATCTGCTCGACTACATGCAATGCTAATGCACAACACCCTCTGCAGAACCCTTCTTAGTCAACACTGCAGGTGAATGACCCAGAGTGTGGTGGGCACTACCTGCTCAAAAATTCAGTTTCATTATTCTTTCTGCCGAAAGATGAAAGCTGTGCTCACAGTAAAGCTTGCCTTTCACTTTTGCTGCTTTGGACAGTAATAACTTTAATCTACTTTTCCACATTTTTTGCATTAAATATAATTTTGGTAAGGTAACTCTATTTTAACATCTTAGTGAATAGATATGACTGCTTAATACTTCAAAAGTGCTGTGGACATGGGTTTTGTGATGATCACAAATTATTTTTTTGTGTGTGTTTATTCTTAATATTCCATTGAAAATTTTTTCAAAATTGTAAGTAAATGAATTATTTTTAAAAAGAGTTTTTCATTATTTTCCCGTTTATTTATATCTTGATTTTCTGAAAGTTAGGAAGCTGACTCATGCCACCAACACCAGCAAAGCTTTGCTGGTCAGTGGCATAACTTTATTAGAATATTTTCTTTTTTGTCATCTTTGATTTTTATTGCATCATGTACTTTTTTCCAGTCAAGTTGTTTTGAAAAACATACAAATTGTTACAGAAAAATTACTGTTATATTAAAATAGTTTAAGGCATTTTAGGTAACAACAACAGAGTGATAAGGACATCAATAGTTTTATTTATATTTATTTATTTCTATTTTCCTTTGTGTTTTACACATTTGCACTACTTCACATTTGATATTCTTCACTAGAAAACATGAGATGTGACATTTTACAGGTAAAAGTCCACAGATGTATTTTACCAATAAATAAAATTCAAGACTTGGCCTGAAAACTGGAAAAAAGTGAAAGCATGCTTACAATGAAACCAGGAAGCACATGTAGCACAATACAATACACACTAACTCAAAAAAAAAGCAGATGTACATCATACCTCAGGGTTGAGACTGAAAGCTTTTGCTGGTTTTCCAACACAAAGGAAGTCAAAGATAATTTCTTTCATTGCAAAATCTAAACGCTCCTAAAACAGTAAAAATACTGTAAATCATTAAGCTGCCCACTTCTGCTACTTATTTTCTTTAAGGCAAAAGTATGCTGAAAACCAGTTTAATCAGGATTTATTTAAATATATGGAAACACAGATTATCAGAGGTATGTAGAACATAATATCAGAGCTAAGCTTTTAACACAGCTTTATGTTGACAAAATCAAAAATTTATAGCATTTAAATAGAAAATGATCCATTTTGGAATAAAGCTTTTAATTATTTCATTTAAATGGCTGTAATTATGGTACTAACACAGTATTTTACATAAAAGGAGCTTGTTCACAGATGGCACACTTCAGGGAAGACTTTAAGCATCTATTTGATTCATTCCTATTCAGAGAGTTTAAGTATGTGCTTACGTGTTTCACTCAACAGGAATGTTTTCTGAATTTAAGTCATAAAAGAGACGAAACTTCCAGCATTGTAGGTTAGTTTATTTTAGTAATTCCCATTTGAACTGATGAAAACTAAAGTATCAGCTACATGCCGAACTTTGTCTGACTTACTGCTTGGAAAGCTGTGCAATTTCCTGTCCTATACAGTAGGGATAATTTGGTACCAAGACAAAACATGGCTTAGTATTTTGAACTTTATTGACAGTCACAGCCTGTCAACAAATGCATTTTCTGACTTGCTGCAAATTAAAAAAACTGACAAAAATTACATTTGAGTTGAAGAGAACACATTTTTTTCTATTTTAAGTGGAACCTGTTGTTCAAAAGAAGTTTGCCCAGCTCAGTCTATAATTTCATATTTGCCTAGATGGAAGATACTGACAATGGGGTTGCAACAAATCCAGTCATTAGAAGTTTACTTATTTGTTAATTTGTTATTGGGAAAACAAGTTGTTCATTATATGGAAAGATATATACATGTTTGTCCCATACCTGTGCAATAAACTGTATTATCTTCACAAAGATGTTTAGAGGCATATCTCTTGGCACAACACCACGGGACCCTTTTGGGAAAAGTGTTGTGACAATAGTAATAAGTCGACTGCAAAAGAAAAAAAAATTAGACATTTCTGGACCTTAAAGACTTTCTCTTACCTTGACACTCCATTTAGAAAGACCTTTGAAATGAAAATATAATGGGGTATCTAGTTCTGATCCTTTGCTACAAATTCCATGTCATTATTATATTTCATTACTACATTACGAGTAACAAGAGACAAGTCAATGGGCACTACAAATATAACTTTTAACTTTCCCCAGGCAAAGAGTGATTTTTAGTTTTTCTAAAAGCAGAAACACTTTATACAGTAATTTTAATAGGTGGCAGAATAACTGACAGTGACCAATATTTTGTTGTGTTGAGTTTCTTCTTTCACAACAGGAATAGGTTCAATTCAAAGAAATTCAGGAGAACTAAAAGATCTCTTCACTGGCAACATCCACTCTGGAAGGGACTTTCATTACAAATGAAGCATTTTACCTTTGAGTAGCCGTGTTGCTTTCACATTTAATTCTGATCATGTAAACCCACAGTAGTCTGTACAGAGATTCCAGTGCAACTCGAGCCATTTTTGGGTCCTTATTCTAGGGAAATACATCATGTAAGAATAAACTTCAGGAACAAATTAGAAATGAAGTCCTGCAGCTAACAGATGTCAAAGTTCAGAGTTTTGATAATGAAACCACAAAAAAGGATACTGCCTCACAGCTGCTCAGTGTTCCATTCCTGTAGCTGCAGGACACTTATGCATCTGACCTACTTCTCCCCTTACTACTTAAGTTGTTGAAAAACTCAAGTATCAAGTTAGTTACATTCAATCCATGCCGCAACTTAAAATCTCAATTTGAAAACCACCTCAATTCAACTCTGAAACCCTCATACTCAGTATATTCCATCAATTTAAAAGCCGTTGCCCTGTGGGGGAGACTTGGTATGAAAAACATAGCAGATAAAGAAATGCGCCATACATATTCAAAAGTGAAAAAAGGACAAAAATCTGTGGATGCTTAAGTTGGCCTAATTAACATGGCATCTGGGATCAGCTGTACTGAATTGGATTATCTGTCTGGACTGTTATTTATTTTTGGAAACTTTTGAACTAGTACAACACTTGTCTTTGGTTCTCCTCAGTCATACACAGTTTTCTGTTTCTGTGGCAGTTTTAAGGGCTTTCTGAGTAGGGACAAGTATGTGCAGTCCAATCAGATGGTCCCCCGCATGTTGGACCATCTGCTGGGTTAAACTTTGAAGGAGTCCAGTACACTTTGACCTGAGATAAGATTTGCCTGGCCCAACACAAACCTCAACGGCAAAGGTCTGAGACATTGTCTGCAGATGAATGTTCAGTCACGGATCAAAGAACCCTGCAACCAATGCCATCAGTATTTGTGAATGAGTGCTGGTCTGGGTCCTCCAAAATTGACAGAAGGTAATTTGCCAGTGATGTGGGAGATAACTTCAACTTTCAACATGGCATCTGCCACAAACTTGCGAATAAAAACACTGTCCTTGGGTTGCATTTTCCATTTAACTCCTTGACAACGTATTTTTTGCAATAAAGCTTTAATGGACAGAAACCGGAATATTATTTTTGTTTATGACAGCTGAAAACAATGGTTGTCGCACATGATTAGAGCAAGTAGTAAAAGGAATGCTGAAGTTTACTCGATCTTTGCAGAATTTTAAAATCATAACATTTGTTACAATCAATTTGTTTATTAACCTATTTAATTTCAATCCATTTTGCATTAGGTATAATCATCAGTCCTTGTAAGCTTCAGACCTAAGAATCTGATTTCTTCAACAGGTGATGAAGCATGTTGATCAAGGTTTATTATTACCCCAATGCTTTCAAGAAAACAGCAGACTGTGGCTCAGAAAAGGCAACAAGAAGCTGTGTAGCAGAGGAGGAAGTTATCTGTTAGTAAACATCCAAATATTCCAGCAATGAGATAGTTCAGCTGCAAAGGCAATTGAGAAGAGATGGAAGAGAAAAGGGCTGAGAACAAATATTGTTGGGAGTTTTCCAAGAACAGTAGATCAGTTTTCTATCAGAAACAGCAAGTTCTGTAACAGAAGCTGGATTCAGGGGAATAATAAGAAGTCTGAAAAACATCCAGGGAAATCATGGGCATGTTCATGAGCAAAATCTGCCCCAGTTCATCGTGGTACTTTGGAAATTCCCAGTGATTTGGAAAGCACACAGTGTGTCACACTTTGGAAAACTAAATGAATACCATCATCAATTCAGCTTCTTTAATATTTCAAGGATTTTGTCAACAAGAAAAACCTAGCCAGTAATCCTATTAGAACAAGAAGTATTTGACCTAATATATCTGACGTCTTCTTCACTTTCAAACAGGACCTACTGGCACTGGATGTGGTTCCTTTACCACTGCTGGCAGTGCCAAACTCCCTGCTGGTGCCAAAGAATTTGTCAAAGTTGATGTAGGCATTTGAATACAGGAGCAGTTGGTGACTGAGCTCTGCCAGTATCTGCTCTGTTTCTTGACTGGTAAGTGTTGCTGGCTTTTATCTTGCTCTTCTAGAAACTTCTTTTTCAATGCCTCTACCTCTTCTTCTGTGGTTGATGGAAAAGCAACTGGTCTTCCAGGAGTGAAGTCCATTTTCTTCAATTCCTTCACTTCTTATTTCCAATAATGGGATGTTAAATCTGGTCCATTCAGACTGAAGGGATACTCTTTTGGTACCCATGGATTTATTCCTGAGATAGGCAGTGTTTGACCCATTCTTTATAAAGTCAGTTCTGCACTCTTGGCTCAAATTGTACTGAAGTTTTCTCCTTGTCCCAGGTGGTTTGGAGACAAGGAACTGTTGCCTTCTAAAGGAAACAAAGAGCTTTGACTCTCTCCTATATAGAATTCTTGCCTTGCATAGTTTTTTGCAAATAAAGTTTAGTTAACAATAAACATTCCATTTCAAAACCAGGATACTTATTAACTTTTACACCACTTTCAACAGGATAGTAGAGAATGTCCTTTGGCAGAATATGGCCATGGTCGAATATTTCCAAGCTCTGGCAGAAAGCCTCTTTATTAAATCAAGAGAAAAGTTTGTTTTTGTAAAATCAGAGATTTGCTAGTTTATATTAAAATCAGAAACATAATTAGAATATAAACCTTTTATCTTTCCCAGAGCATGCTTGACCTTACGTTGGGAAAGATACTGCGCTCTATGCAGTGTGGGGGCTCTTGCGAAATCTGATGCATTATGTGGTTTGAGGCAACCCACACATCGTGAAGCTCCATTTACTGTGTTGGTGTGCACAACTGTCCTTCAACAGATAGATTTCTAGCTATTCCTCCAGCTGTGTGAGTTCAGCTTGGGTTTTGAGGTGCCACTCTGTCTGGTGAAGCGATTGCCTCAATGGCTGGGGTATCTTTCTCTGTACGGAGAAAGAGTGGCCAACCATTTTCCTAATTTAGCCACGTACTCAGATACCTTACCTTCTCCCCAAACTAAAGATTTTATGTGCCCCCACATTAATCTATGAGCCCTATACATAAAAGTATATCAATTAATTATATGTTGCAAGGCAAATTCCAATTTAATTTTCAATCAGTAAGATAGACGCAACCTTAATTATATTTTCTGTAATTGTTTCAATAATTTTTCAGGATCTCCCTAATTTTCAGAAAAATATTCTCAGAAATCTAATAGCTGTAGTTGCCTTTTCCAAAGCTTTTACAACTGCATAAAATGCTGCAAAATTAATTTCAACAACAACACATTTATTTTTTCAATTTCTTGGCAAATAAGATTCTAACACATCTTTACCAAAAGTAAGGAATTCAGATACAGGTGGAAAGAAATCTTCAGGCAGACTGAACATTTTGAAGAGCTATTTTAACAGCAGGATCCCTATGAAGGGAGTCAATACAAATTTTTTCATTAAGCCAGAGAGGAAGTACAGCAAGAAAGCAAGAGCAATGAAGGATGTAATGGATACCTTTTCGACAAGCTTGGGAATTCAACTTTTGGAAAGCAGGTATTTGCCTATGAGCTGAGAAAGTGGCTGCATGTTCTACCTATACTGTTTGTAGAAGCCTCCTAACCACTAGTTCATCAAGTCGCACAGTTCAGCGGCTCTTGATTTGAGCCAACCACTTCACTGTGCTTCTTATATTGCCCTTTTCAGGAAGGCACAGGACCATCCTTTCACATGGATGCACTTTCAGAACGGTATGGGACATGAGCTGTTGTACAAGTAAAAGACTTGTAAAAGTAGTAGTAGTAATGATAACTAGCATATGTGTATTGAACAGTATGTGCTGTACAGGTACCACAGCAGATTGCAAAAGACAGTTAAATTTCAAAGATCTAAGAGATGGCAAAGGAAGAAGAATGGATATGGGGAGGAAACAAAACTTTAGAGTTTTTGTAATGCAACTTAACAGAGTGAAACAGGCAATGGAATCAGTGTAATACAAGTACTTCCATTTTGAAAAAGTAATAACAAGTTCTTCTAGTGTTTTTGTGAAAAAAGCAAGTTACTATTGGGTCCGTTTTGGTATGTCACTCAGGCTAATAACTTTCATCAGAAATTTTGTTTGCTTCACTGCTGCTTGATTTAGGTCTGGTTTGAGCTACAGAAATAGTAGAACTAGGCCCAAGAATACTTTTTTGCTATTGAAAAAATCTGGACAGCTAAGGAACTTGTACTGTCAGGAATAAAACTATGCATAGAATCATATAACAGCAACAATTCAGCACATTTACCCAAAAAGGATTTGTAACAGATCAACAGTGCATACTGAAGTTTTAATACAACATTAAAAGTGAAAGATACTAACCTTGAGATTGGATAGGCAGTTGTTGAGGAAAATATGCCATCTGTTTAAAAAGAACTGCTTCTGACTGACACAAAGCAGGCATGTTACCAAAGGATACAAAGCCTAAACAGGAAATGGATATGATAGTGTTATTTGCATGTCTACACAACACAAAAGTAACTTAAAAGACCTACTGCAAACCTGAAGTTTTAACCCCTCCATTTCGTGCAATACAAGTTACCCCCAATTAACACATCGGTAACTAGTACAATTTAAAAGGAACCTTCTCTAAACTTTTACGGGTATGTTTTATGGATGAACTAAAACCAAACAAATGTGTATTTATGGCAGTATAATAAATCCAAAGATATGGCACAATTGTACAGACTCTCAGGGTTAAGTTCTGCCACTTTACTGAGAAATGATTTCATGGGAATAACCAAATTTTATTATAACAACAGGACCCAGAGAGGCTGTCAGATGCCTATTACTCCTCAAAATGTGCAGTCACAATATTTACTGAGAGACACGTCAAACACTAATAATTGTGCTAAAATACAGGGATCTACTGGGAGTTACATCTTGTGAGGTGAAAAATAAAAAGAAGCAAAGCAGAACACAGAAGTTCAAATACTGGAACCCAGTCTCTTTGTCAACACTTACTTTGACACTCATCTTGTAAATGTTACACTAAAAAATAAGCTAAAATGCAACTATTTATTTTGAAACTGATTTTGCTATTTCAACAAGACTTGAAGGTTTTAGTTGTCATGCTAATATATGCAGTCAGAACTTGAAAGTTATTAATCAAAAATAAGGTAACTTTATCTTTGAGACCAATGATTCTCAAAATTAAAATTCTAACTTCAGTCACAGCTGACTGTGTTTGACTGACACTTTCAGTCAAAGTATAAACTCATTATAAACCCCAACTTCTGTTCCTATAATATGTAACATAAATTGTTTATTCTTGAACAAATGGCAAATGTATGTTAATTTTTATTCTTATAATCTTCACGTCCAAAATATATTTGTGAGAGGATAACTGAAATCTTCTCAGAAGGCTCTTACCATACAATTGATTACTCAGTGGGATCACAGAGTTTGGTAACATCTCAAGAGTCTTACAACCCATCCTAAGGAAGACCCCTAGGAGGGAAGATACAAACCATCTCCTAGAATTTCCTAATTCTCTCCATTCACTCTCAAGGGAACCTCAGTAACCAGCTCATGCAAGATACTTTTAGACAGCAAATGACGCAAGATGAATGCCTTCATTCTACCTGTACAGTGAGTGCATCGATTCACAAAACACTGATCTTGGTCCAGGTTCAGACTTTAAAGAGCCTGCTTTCTTCCTGGAAGCCTGGAAATATGCACTGCAGCTATTTCTGTCAGCTGTTTGCCTTTCTCCTCCTCCTTCTCCCTGCAATGTTTGTATTTCTAATCACACCCTCACAAGAATCTATTCTGTTTTGTCACTTTTAACTATGTAGCCTCCAGTGTGGTATGTGTAGTCAAGCGATCAAATGCAAAGCCCCAGCTGTGCAATCCTTTCTCCAGCATGCAATATTGACTTTGGCAAGTATGGGCATCAGTTTGGCAAGTTCTATTTAGTAAAAAAACTGTACAGCAAAGCTCTAACCTACTGCAGTTTCAACAATGCTTTACTAACTTGTCACAGTGGAACTGAGCCACACAAACACAAGCAGGATGAAATTAGAAATCCATCTCAAGTCTCCCAGTAATTCAAACTGGATCAGGACTGCGCCGCAGGGGCTGCTTTGACTCTCCTCTGGGAATGTTGTGACAGGCAGAGAGCTCAAGCACACTCCTACAGTCCTCCCAGCGGATTCACCAGTGCTAGCAGCCAGCACTGGCCGAGAGAACTTGGAACAGGGAAGTCTTTCTGACTTTCCCAAAGAATGAGGGAGGACAAACGACAACTTTCTTCACATGAAAGGTCCAAACCTTCAAAATGAATTAGCTAACACCACACTGCTGACGTGCGCCTGACCCAATTGGAGAGACAGACTGCTTAAGGCAGCCAGCAGCAAACTGACTCAGATCCTCAATTAATTCAGATCACCTCATGAGTCCAAAAATACACTGCAGTGCCACTGTTCATCTTACAAGAAAAAAAATGAAATAGGGAGCTGCACAGTAGCCAAGTTAGGGATTTAAAAGGGCATGTTATACATTTTTTCCTTCCTACAATGTATTATTTAAGCCCCGCGAAAGAGTTGTTCCCACATGCCTCATTTGTTCTCGCTTGACAAGAAGTGAACTCTATTCTTCCTCCTCTTCTCCTAATGTTTACACATAGTAAGTATAAGAAAGCCTGACCATTTAATAATCACAGAAGCAGAAGCTGAAAACACATCTTTGATTTGGACTAATTTAGATCAAATTCTGAATAAAATAAATACAGCCATTTTCTGCGAGCACACTAACAGTAATCTTCCCTGCAAATAGAAGTGTATTGGTTTTAGCCAAATGCAGAAAGTTTTGCAATTTCCCAAGAGCCTTGCTCAGAAATATTTATGATGAAGAATTTTAACCTCTGCTACTTAAGAGTTACTAACCAGTGAGTGCTTCTTTCGTGATGAAAGTTCAAGCGTTGTATCATACAGGCTTTCAACAAAGTTCCTCAGGCAGGGGACATTCACTTCATTTTTAACAGCCTGAAAGAAAGTTCAATGTTAATAAAATACTGTGCCACAAGGTGTTCAATCTAACTTAAAGAAATTATGCAAACAACATGAAAAATAAACTCACAGCAGCTACAGGGACAAGAATTTCAACAAACAGTCCGGCCAGTGCATGCTTGATATCTTTGTCTTTAACTTCAAGGAAATAATGTGCACATTCCTAAAACAAAATAAAACAAAACAAGAAACAAAAATTGCATATTGACCGGAATAAAGACCTCTAAACATGTGCTGAATGCACATCAATTGCCAGTGACTATTTTTATCCTGCAAATCCCATTGAAAACATTTGCCAATTAACTTCCAAATCTGAATTTCGCAGCAAGCACAAAGCAGGACAGAAGTCAAGACTAAGGATTTGTTACTCTAATCGAGAAACGCTCCACTGACTCCAGATGTGTCTGTTGGTGTTTTGGGGCTCGAAATAGAGTTGGACTCAGGGGCTGACCTTATGCCTTTCCTGTGTGTATCTTCAAGGAGCAGGACTACCAGTCAACATGGACTGCTTACACAAAGCTTTCAGAGGCCAGAAAAGGAATGTAATTCTCTGGTACAATACTCAAGGCAAGTAACAATCTTACTACAAATATTTTTTGACAAATTTCATTGCTAGGATTCGTTGCATATTAAGCGTCAATATAGAACTGTGCTATATGAGGGAAGAACCATCACGATTTCCAGCCTGCAACTGGGGACTAAGAGAGAAAGTAAAAATGTACTTTGTCCTAAACAAGCAGCAAACTACTATCCACACAGCTGTGTTGTTCAGGAAGTGAGGGAGGGGAGATAAGCATCCACCCACTTATGTTTTGCTGTACAACTTCTCTGAGGATGACAAATCTTATTGCCCCAGTTACTTCTCTGAGTACCAGGTCCAAACAGCCACTGACTTTACAAGGAAGGTCCCCACTGACCTTTTTCCCTGCCCATTCATGCAGAGCAGTTTACACTTGAGATAATGCTTTTTTTTTTCCTGTGTGCAATCAGGATTATACATCACATGCATGGATTATACACTATCCAGCCTTCCTCAGCTTCTTCTGCAATCTTTGGGGGAAGACAGACTTTTCTGGAGCTCACTCTTGAAATTAGCTTACCCTTTGAAAGTCTCTCTCTACTTGCAGCAGTGCTGGTGTAATCGAGCTTTTAGATGAAACACTGCATGTAGATACTCAAACTAACAGACAAACTGCCCAAAGAATCAAAGTGCATTTCACCAAAATGAGCAAAACTGGTTTTCCTACATACACAGTGCATCTTATGATACACAGTAGTATATGTAAGAATTAATTTAGTGCTGAGATATTGTAGTAGGGTAAGATGGAGATCATTTGCATCCAAATTTTCAGTTCAGCTATATGGGAGTTCTACCACAGATTTCAGTAGCCGTGATCACTGGAACCCAGGAGTGCTGTCCCACAAAACTGTGTCACACACTTCTTCACTCACATTAGTCATGTGCACTGAACACACACTACTGTGGTGTTTTACCAGCTCTGGATAACTTACTTTAAGTTGACACATACTAATATGCCACTATATAATTAAGAGTAAGGTAAGAAGAAAAATGACCTGTTTGTGTGGTGTTAAATATGTTATTAAATATGGTTTAAAATACATTGCAAAGCTGAAAGATAATGTGCTTCCTGTTCAGGACTTAGATAAATGGCTCAGTGCATCTGTATGCCTGTGTATCAGCATTCCAATGTCAAATACTTACTTGTGGGCATCTAACATTGATTTTTTTTCTCCATTTACACCATCAATAAGCTGATCTTTATATCGAGGTTTATGTAAAACATGTATTTTACTGGATGAGTGGCTACAAACTATGTAACCATGAGGGTGATCCTGAATTAAAACAGGGAAATACAAAGGTTAAGCTAAATAAACCTGCTGGTGGGAACAGAACCAATTGTACATTACCAGCAAGAATGTTGAAACATGAAATAGTTCCTTGACTTTTATAAAATGATGAAATCTATTAATTTAAAGCATTCATTATAACCAAACTATGCTTTGTACTAGTGACTCTCAAACCAGGAGGGTACAGAATGTACCCTTACAGGAAGCAGTGTGAAGGTATGCTGGAAGGAGACAACACATCCAAGGGAAATTCCATCCAGCTTTTGCCTCAATTCTTTGCCTCTTGCTCAGTGATTTTCTCCATGAGAACTTTTTATCTTTTCTGGCAACTATGTCAGTGTTGGAAGATTCCCCCTGGAGGCAGTGAGCAGCTAGACAGATATAGCTAGTCAGGGAAAGGGACAGCTGTGGGATGGCAGGGTGGAAGGTCTGGGGTCTACAGAACAAAACCTCTTCAAGCTGAAGGGTGAGAGGTAGGGACTAGAGGTATATGACTGATGAGAAGCTGGTATGGAATGGCATGCACCAGAGACTGGAGCACTGAGATTCAGAACAAGCAGAAAGGATCTGCACATACATGTATGTGGCAATGACAATGGAAAATCTGGAGCATTACAGGAGAGATAAAGGTTAGCCCATTCAAAAAGGTCTGGAAACCACAGTTATATCCTTAAGAATTTTACCTGCATAAACTGAAGAGAAGCTTCAAAGTCCTCCACAGGATACATCTTAATGCGAAAGAATTTCATTCCCATTATAAGACTGATAATGCTTTGAACTACATATGGGCTTTGTTCTTTATGCCGCAACTCTTTTAACTCTGCCATAAATTTCTTCTTTACAGCAGGAAATCTACAAATTCAGATGGGTTAGTTCCAAAAAGTTCAAAATTAATATTTGAAATGCATTGTAAGGTGTATAGATTGGGAAAAACCTATAGAAGGTTAAACTTTGGTTGTAAAACACCATTTCACTCAGTACGGGAATAGATTTCTTTTTGTTTAGTTTTCTTTCACTTCTAATAAATGCATAAAATCAAGCACACAGCCCGATCTCAGTCCCCTTAGATAACAACACCTTTCAAATTATTTTATTACCATGCACCTCTTTAACATAAGAGCTAATAATATCATTAAAATAATGCCCTCACATATTTTTCAAAAATCCATGATAGAAGACAATTTTCTTGCAAGTACATGCAGTGCTTTCAAAAGAAAATGTTTAAATTATAACCATGAAAATATTCAGACGGGCAGTTTCTCCCTTCAGGATTTTTATCTAACAGCCATTACAGTAACGTTCAGCATTAATAACTACAACAACTTGGGATGGAGGACTCCTGAGATAATTTTTATTCTCCCCCATGAATCCATTGGAAATGCCTTTTGAGACACATTGTCCATAAAAATAACATACAGAAAGATCACCCAAGAGGACCTCCTGTCCTTTTTGAGACAAAATGAAAAGAATGTCATTTTTATGGGCAGGTGTAGTATGTAGAAACATTTTGTTATCACCTTCGACAGACAACAGAAGTGAATTGAAAGAAAGAAGTTGGTGGGAAGAAGTCCTTTAGTGGCAGAAACATCTCACTAAGGCCCTTCAGAACTGGAGAACAAATATCGCATTTATGGAGAACGTGCCTATTTTATTTTTGACAGTCAAACTGAAGCTCTGGATCCAGATGCCACTTCTCCTTTTGCATTTCATCCAGCCAGTTTAGAAGCCCAGGTGAAGGCTTAGCTGAAGTTACATGATTTCCAGAAACTCAGACTGTTTTGGCTACATCAAGCTAAATTGACTTGTTTGTAGAGCAGACTCACTCCCAGCAACACCAGAAAGTCAGGAGACAGGTATCAATACGTTGTGGCACTAAATTTCACCCTTTGTTTAGTTTGTGGTGAGGTGTATGATGAGATGTTTTACTGGGTACATGAGTTTCTGAATCTGTCTGTTTCCAGATCCAAAATTTAAGATCTCACCCACAAAATGTTTTATGTCACCTGCTCTGAGAAGGATGAAGGGTTCAGAAGCAGTTACATTAATATCTGAGCCGAAATAATGGCAGAGCAACTTAGAGTTGTTGCTGTGCGAGAGGATAGCCATTTATAGGTTTGCCCAGCTAAAGAAAAAATAGCATATAGAAAAAAATTTAGTAAAATACCCTCTTGAGACCTTTGGGGCTTTCCACAGACGTCATTGCTGAGATAAGAAAAATAATGCTGCTTCAGTCAAATTGAATTTATTCAGTATCACTGGCCTAGATGCAGAAAGCCTGTGATTCCCTAGAGGTCTATGCTAGAACACCTGGATGAATAGAGGGCCAGTGAACTGAAATGACTTATTCATAGAGTACTTTTAAAGAAAGTGAGAAAATCAGAATATTCACATGCTAAACAAGGAGAACTTATCAGATTAATGGGGGAAGTAAGATATTTCATTTTGCTTACTTTGCTTGAGCTAGAACACCTATTACTTCTGCATACAAATCTGCAACAATGTGCATATTTCCAGTGTTAGGACCAAGGTACCTAGCAAGAGACAAGAAAGAATTCTCAGCAGAGAAAGCATACTGTTCAAACCACAACCATTAAAAAAATATGAAAGCTTTTTTCTCATAGAATTTTTGTATGAAAAAGAGCCTTACCCTTCTTTGTATTTAAAGTGCTTGAAAGCCAAATTAATGACATCATTTACCAAACTGTCTATTACAGGATGAAGTGGAATCTGAAAACCAAAAATAAAACACAAGTACATATATGTTACACTTCAGGTTGAATACTTTAGTGCTAGTATGACTCATGGGTATCATCCATACAGAAATATGGTATCAGTTGAAACAGTATGTAGCTAACAAAATAGCTGGAATGAACCAGTCATTTAATGTTTATTTAGTATGGAAGAGAAATACTTTAGCTCCAAAGACAAGGCAAAGCAAAGTTAGTATGAGCACAGAGTACTATATATCCTACAGGTGCAAGAAAGAGAGCAATGAACAAGCATACAGAATGTACTTAATATTTTTAATATTCTTTTAGAGAAGCAAACAGAAAGAGGAATCCTAAAATTCACTTGCATTGGTAATTTTCATAATTTATTAGTTAGTGCATAATTTAGGAACTCATACCTGTTTCAAAACTTCTATTAATACTAAAGAAAAAATAAAATCAATAGCCAGATCTCTTCTCTCCATTAAATAGTCCCTCTGCTGTTCATCGCTGCAAAATCAAACCAAGAAACACAGTATTTCAAAGATGTGTCATAACTTGCATTATTTGCCTTCTTCAATTACACAAATACAGGTAACAGGGGATCATGTTCTACTGTTCAAACTGCAGTCCAGCATTTCAGAAAGTAATGTACTGTTGTGTTCTTAAAATCTGAGATAAACAAGCCAAATCTAACTTGTTATTGTAACCTTTCAAATGCTTAATCATTACCCATTTCCTCCCTCTTTTTTCTAGTCTAAAATCAACACAAAAAACCCCAAACCAAAACCAAGGAAACCTATGGATTCTGTATTATAACAAAAGAGTTTAATCTCAAATGCCTTGCCAATGGCACTGTTTAGACCATTCTTAATTACACTTTGGTGAAAAATGGAATAAATTACTTTGTGCTGTCAAATTCATATTTAGACTTGTAATGAATTTCGAAAAATGCCTTAAAAGCACTGATGGGAGAATTCATAACTAAACCACATTCTCTTTCAAAAACTGTCTTGGTGTTAATTTTTTTAACTTTGGCAACACTTGTCAAATGTTAAAACACATTCCTTGTGCAG
>VWZD01009258.1:324139-480382 GCA_013396695.1 Sakesphorus luctuosus
CAAGTGGTCCTGCAACAAGTCAAGAGAAAGAAGACTCAAAGAAAGGATTAATCTCATCCAAAAGCAGACATCTAATTGATGAATCATGTCTTTGTACTGCCTACTTCTACTGACATAAAGAGTCTGAAAGATTCTGATTCAGGTTAATTTCTACCTTGATGTCTAAAACCAGCTCCTATTGCTCTCTGTAGTTAGTAGATTATAATGTAATCCTAATGTGAAGAATTGCCTATGCATTTCCAAACACCAGGTCTGACAGTGTTGATTTTNAATGAAATTATAGCATCCAAACCAGCAGTAAGACAAACATAACAGCACTGTTGTGTTTGAACTATCAGGAGCATAACTTTGAAGACACAATTATTACATCCATCAAGAAGCTGAGAGAAAAGTTTCAGGAACAAGCAGAAAAAAGATACAACAACTTTCAAGTGACTACCTCAAAAAAGTAATTTTTAACTTAAAATTTATCAATTATGTATGTATTCAGATTCAAAATCATACCTTTTGGATTTAGTGCTTGTCCTTGGTCTGTACTCATGAGATTCATCTTCTATGCCATTCTGCCTTTTATACCAATCAAACAAAGTGCGCAGGATAGAGGGTAGACAATATTCTGAAAGTGAGCTCATTGAGCTTATAACCTATGGGGAAAATACAACAAATCAAAGGCTGTTCCATTTTCCCCTCATCCTTAAAAAAAAGTACTAATTCAGTGGTTAGGTATGTTCTTTCTAGCTTTCATTGAATTTCTGAGAACTATGGTACAAGCAGTGACTTCATATTCTACATTTCCTGTCTTTAAAAGACATGCAGACATGGCACTTAGGAGCATGGTTAAGTGGTGGACTTGACAGTTTTGGATTTGTGGTTTAACTTCATGATGTCAAGGGTCTTTTTCAACCTTAGTGATTCTATGATTGTGTAAAACCTAAGCAGAAACACAATAGTGGAGGGTATGTCAATAGTGTCTTAATATTGATGGTATTAAAATGCATTAAAATTGTGCAACAAATCTTACTACACAAAACTATCTAGTTCTGCAAGGGGACAATTTTGATTTGTTACACAATGCTGATTTGAGTTTGAGCATATTATAAGGAAAGAAAAAGCAATGAATCAGAGGCACTGTCTTCAGGGGTTGTATCTGACTGCTGGATGCCCCTTCTGAAACTCAGAATATATTGAGAAACCCCACAAGCTCTGCAACAGTTTTAACCAACCGATCATGCAGATGCACCCATCTTACTATTAGGCTCAAAGACCCGATAACTTAGACTTTTCTTTTATATATAGGAAAATATTTACAGTTTCCTGTGTCTTTGTGTGCACAAATAAACAAAACATAGTTTAAAATTATGCCCTGGAAGCATCTGAAAGAACAGCTCCAGTGGCATACTGGAAAAGATCCCTGCTCACTCTGTACTAACTGTGTCACCAATTACAGAAATTTTACTGAACATATTATGACTGAACTATGACTTAAACTTCCTATTATTGAAAACCATAAAGCTACAAAACATGAGATCAAAACCCCACACCATTATTATACAAGAGGATATTATATGTATTGCAACAAAATGTTCACATGTACAGCATTTGTGAACATTCTAAGAAAACAGAAAACAAGTGCTGAGTATCAGGAGTGAAGAGCTCATGTGTGTACTTCATGTCGAGTACACTGATTATGTCAACTATGTCAGGTTCATACACCTGCTTAAACTTAAACTAGCACATTTCAATGCTTGTGGAAATATAATAGAGTTTAATGTCCCATATAAGACCAACCTTGTGTGAGCACTGTGACTAAGACAAGAGCCAAACTGGCAGACTGAGTATCTTACATATAATTTCCACATATTGCTATAAGCTTAAATGAGAACTTTTGTGGATGACAGTTAATCTAGATGAATAACTCTGATCTCTTTTGCAGTTTTCCAGCCTCAGGATTTAACTAATTCACAGTGACATTGTGGTCTAAAGTTAATGAGACACTTTGAGGATGAAGTATTATTGTTCAGGTATTATGTCTAAAATTAAACATGGTGCATTAGAAAGCTGTCACAACTGCCTCTGTAAAATTAAAAGTTTCTGTTCAAATATTTTGTTAGGAAAGCTTTCAATCCAGTGTCTGCAATATATTTTATTACCTGAAATACGAAACAAGTTGCTGTGGAAGATGGCATTAAGGCACTGCTTGTAGCAGTGACAGAAGGCCTTTCATGAAGAATTACTACAGCACTTCAGGCTCAATTATACCAAAGCCTTCTGGCCTAAGGCTTTGGATAAATACTCAGAAGACATGGATCACCTGGTGTCAGGGCAAAGTATTCACTACCAACTCAGCTCTCTATTGTTTTCCAAACCTTTTTCTGAAGCTCACAGAACACTGGCTGCTAATTACAAGATGCAATGAAAAGCAGTTTGCTGGGGAAGACAAGAACAGAATCATAGAATGGTTTGGATTGGAAGGGACCCTAAAGATCACCTAGTTCCAACCCCCTGCTATGGGCAGGGACACCTTCCACTAAACCAGATTGATCAAAGCCTTGTCCAGCCTGGCCTTGAACAGTTCCAGACATGGGGCATCCATAACTTCTCGGGGCAACTGTTCCAGTATCTCACCAGTCTCATCGCAAAAAATATCTTCCTTCTATTTAGTCCAAATCGAGTTTGCGTTAGTTTAAAATCCTTTGTTCTGTTGCAACATGACCTCCTAAAAAGCCTGTCCCCAAATAGACCTAAATATCTTTTCAGAAATCACAACATGTAACTGCAAATGAAAAGTTGTTTCAGTCGTGTTCACTGACATATTTGCCACTGCTGTTCTCTAAATCCCAGCTATACAATTTCCCCAGAAGAAGTTACTCCTGCTAAATCTTCTCTGCTGAATTTACAGTGTGTGCCTTTAGTAGGGATAAAAGATTAATATAGGTTTGTTGCTTTGTGGGTTTTTTTTTAATCTTTCTGTCATTGCACTTTTAAGACAGGAAGGAAGGGTGGACTGGGCAAAGACCTGGCTTTCAGGGAACAGGAAGGGAGGGAAGTCTAGCCAACTTGCCAGTTACTCAACCCTTTCATTTACTGGAAGTCCAGGAGTGAGATGAATTCTAGCTCTGTGCTGCTCCTTAAAGGGAGTGCACAGATGTACAAATATGTCCTTGTTGGACAAATGATCATGTTCTTCCATCATAAATGAACTACCTACTGTATAGCTTAAGGATAAGAAAGCTGCACAAGTAGGGAGCTGTTTAAAACCTGTGTTCACAGAGCACTAAATATACTTTACGTAAATGCTTAATATTTATTTCGGACTGAAATGCAAGAGGAAATTTAATGGAAATCTGCCCAGATAGTTTGGTACAATTTATATACTTTCATAAAAATCTAGTTATACTGTCAAAATACAAATATAAGAAATGTTTCCACTAACAGCAGATAGACACTGATTACCTTTTACATTTCACTTATGAATTTATATGTGCTTTAACAGCAAATATATTCAAAACTGCATCCAATTCCCAACAGTATCATGAATTTCTTGGCTCTGTATTTTTTCATATACCATATATGTCAGTTTGTGTGTTGAATAGGTATTTTATTGCCATTTTAATAATGAAGAATTGCAGTACTTCATTTTTGCACAGGGTTGGTTTATTTTTTTGCAGATTTATTATTCCCACAGTTTCTGCATATTTTCTCTTCAAATTGTTGTTGTGTAGATTCCAAATAATGTACATTAGGAGTGAGATTTTACACTTTTTATCAATGCTACTGAAAGAAGAATTTGGTAAACACTTTTTAGCCGTGTTTAAGATACCCACAGACATGCAATGATGTCTTTCCTTCTTTCACCATTTATAATGCTGCATGCATGTCTGTAACAAAGCCCTGTAAGTACAAACAATATGGACTCAAGGAAAATAACAGCTGTAATTAAATCCTTGGACCTTCAAATCAACGGCAAAACTCTCATGGACTACAGTAAGACCAGGATTTCATTCATGTGAGATATGAAGTTGCAGACACAAAGTTAGCAATTAATATTGGGGGAAGGGGAAGGGGGAGAGATGAACTGCCTTAAGCTCTAATCAAAACAGCTACATGCACTAATTCTGTTGGACTGTTTGAGACAAACCATTTTTTTTTCTGCTAATGACAGGTTTCCAGACAAGTCAACTCTAATTCATAAATCTGTAAAACAACACATTAAGACCAAGTGGTTCAGTTGTGTTTGTGGAGCTCTTTCATTCACATCTGTGTTACAAGCATATTTTTGGGGCAGTGCTATGAAGCTGTATCTCCCTAGAAATGGTTAAAACTGATAATTCAACTTGGACTCACTAGTTTCCATTTATGGCCTTGGCTTTGTAAGTAAAAAAGCAGGATTTTTAGTATCATAATTTTATAGATGGGTAATTTCACCTAACTTGCTTATACATTACCAATGTTTATAGCTATTTTACTGCCAGCATAACATTTTACATGAAAACCCATTTCTTTTTAGTGGGCAGCAAGTTCATTCTGAAGGTGTTACCCTTAATTTTGCCTTCAGAGGTACTTCTTTACACAGTGCCTGAACCCAAACCTCTGATCAGGAGACAAAGGTTGTTTTATGACCCCATGACCACCATTTCTTATACTTCCTCTACCATGTGCCCTTTGCTGGTGAAGAATGACAATGTGCAAAACTCAGCGAGAGGGAAAACACAAAAGGGACCAACTACAGGGATATGGCAATCTTCACTTTCTACATCTAATAAATATAATATTGGATAAGAATAATTATCAGCATATCCTTAATCATGTGGTGGATTCTCTGACCCTGGAGGTTTTTAAAGTGAGACTGGACATGGCACTTAGTGCCATGATCTGGTAATCAAAGTGGGGTTGGATTAAGGGTTGTACTTGATGATCTCAGAGGTGTCTTCCAACCCAACTGATTCTATGATTCTATGTTTAGGCTGTTCTAAAAAAGGGAAAGTTAATCATTAATATGCTGCTTAGTGTCTATTTACATTTTCCACTTCTTTATTATCATTTATTTTTAGTTTCCTTTTTTTACTTTGATCTATTTTTGTTGCTTGCTTTCATCTCCTAAAAGTATATAAAACATAAGACGTTTTAGCTTTCCAACCTGCATTCTCCAACCTAGTGCTCTTCTAAGAAGAGAGCTGTATGACTGAAACAAGTTTCTGTGCAGGTTATGCTGAAAGTGCTGCAACAGGCACATCACAGAGATAGCTTCATAGGAAAAGTTAGCCTTGCTGCTAAGTTTTCACTTCCATGGACAAAATGTTACATTCATTCTATATTTGCATATGGAAAATGGTCCGTAGCTCAGTCCAAGATTACACGGTGCACTTTTTCTCCCTCCAGTGTTGTCACTTCACTAATCATTTATATACCGTGGTAAGAACAGAAGATATGTTAGTAGAGGCTGAGAACAAGAGTAATAAAAGTGTTTCCTTAGGTGAGGATAAGCTTCTTGGAAAATTACGAGTTTTTCCACCCTAGCTTTTGATCTTTTCATGTACTACAACTTTATGGTTTCCTGTAATAGGAAGTTTAAGTCATAGTTTACTAGTACAATGTTTAATGACATTTCTGTAATCGGGAACACAGAGCATGCTAATGCTGGAGCGGTAATGGTCTTTGCCAACAGGCAACTAGTTGTCTTATCAAAAACTTTTAAAACATGATTTTAAATATACTGTAAGATTATTTTAAAACATACAAAAAACCCTACATGATTTCCTGTATATATTTTCTTTATATACATGCACACCAAAAAAGGGACACAGTCAGTGGACTAATGGTGAGACACTCTGCCAGTTAGGGTAAGTACAATCACTTCAGACATTGCTCAAGATACTATTTTGAGTATGAGGAGGGTGATGCAATTGGCAGCCAGACACACTGTCTGCCTAACAGGAGACACACCTATGTGGACAGAAACAGCTCTGCCTGTGCTCACATCCTAAACATTGGATGCCTCACCACCATCACAACTAGCACTCCTAAAATGGTGTTTGGGAACGGGCAGGAAAAAAATGCTGGTTCTCAGAGAGCCAGAGAGAGAGCTTTTTAGGGGTAGTAAGTCATGTTTTCATTATCACCTTAAATGGTTTTGAGGTTTCAGTGTAAAACTTGATGCTGATTACTTTGGGTAGCTGGAGTTCTGTTGGAATACATACATTTTCAAGCTAGTGAACCAAAGACAAATTTGCAGGTGCAAGCTGCTGAGATAAGAATGGAATTTGTCTAGAGACCTTGAATGGAATTTGTCTAGAGACCTTGAGCTGGTGCAATAGTGAGAGACGAAACCTGCAGAAGCTCTGCAGAAGACCACATCTTAAGAGCTCTTTTTATAAAGTTAAAAATATGATAAATAAGACTGCAATTTTGTGAAATACATATTACTTGATATTTGGCTATAGCCATGTGATGTTAGATAGTTTGCACGGTGTGTGTAGGTTTTAGAATTGTCTGTAACTGTGTGAAAATATAGTCCTGTGTACAGCTCTTCTTGTATTTAGTATATCCCTATGCAGAAGTAGATAAAAAGTGTTAATATAAACATAGTCAGGCCTTTGAGCCTTCTGCCCTTTTTTCACCATTCTTCAAGTAGTTGTAACTCATGACGAAGAGGACTACAAAATAAACCACCAGCAAACCTCTAATATTAGATGCAGTCAATTGTTCTATTTAACGATAGAGGCAAAAGCCTCTTAAAGCCTCTAAAAGGCACACTGTGACTGGCTGTGGAGAATCAGGCGTTGTGACAGAGTTCCATTGTGCTCATTTCAAATCAGTGTAAAGGGGTTTTTTGAGGCTGGTTTTTTCCACATCTGAAGCTGACTTGCAAAAAAGCAAATTTTAATCAGGTCTTGCCTTACTTTTGATGCTTTTTGATTTACAGTTAAAAGACGCAGCTCAGATATTTTAAAGTGACAACTGACTAGTGACCTACCTATCAATTTCACTCAAATTGAATAATTTTGACAATGTCAAAATTAGAAAATTAGGTTCCTCTGAGAGTGCGTCACTTTTTATGATGTAAAATTGAAAGTAAAAATTATTAGATGCTCCTTGAGAATGTCTGTTCATGGCGTTTCTCTCTCTCTTTTCCTTCTTCATTCCTGTAGTAAAAATGTCAGGAATGTCATGTGGCCTTTTTTGGTTTTGCTACATGACTTAATGTGTTTCAGGAATGAACACCAAAGCTTTCCACACCTTACTGGAAAGAAAAGTAAATGATATTCAACCTGGTCTTCCTGGATCCCATAGACTTTTTAAATATTTGTGTTAACTTGAAAAATAAAACTTAAATGACGTCACTTCAAAGGACATGACCTTATTTTGGTTTTAGTATCATTTCACATCCTGTTCTTCAGAGTTTTCCAAGTAGGACACAGCTTAATGTTAATATCAGCAAAATTATCCATACTTACATGACAACTTTTTCATACTGACATATTACAATTTGGAAAAAAGCTTTATAATGAGATGGACTTACAAATACACTGAGTGAAATACGCCAACTAAAGATAAACTTTTTGCTCTATTTTCTTGTTCCTACTCTAGCTCAGTTCTATCAAATCTCTACTCTGTATTACAAAATTTTGTATGATTGTATGAATTAAGCCAAATTAAAATTATTTTGTTAAGGGTGAACCATGCTCTTGAAAACAGGCTCGTAAGCCATGTTCAGGTCCCATCTGCCAATCACAGATGTACATCAATCCCAGGAGCACTAGAACATATCAAAATTATAATACTTTTTAAGCTGAAAACAATGTGAAACCCGAAAACGGAAACATTGCCAACAACCTGGGCTGGGGCTGACAAATAATTTTGAAAATTTCAGTTTAAATAGTTTGTTTTGAAACTTTCAAGGAACTCAAAGCAAGGTTTTCTGACATGACATCTAAGACAATCTCAGCTGGGTACTTCTCTATCAACTCTGCACATAGGTAGGACTATAGATATGTAGATAGGAAGATATACGAATGTCCTGCTTAATAAAATTTACCACCTTTGTTTTCTGACTGCATCTGTTTTTCCCCCCCAGCATTCAGAGTAAATTGCTACAGTAGTAAATACACAGCTGTTTCACTCTAGGAAGCATCTGTTCTCATTAAATCGTTTTGACTTAATTATTCAATTTTCTGTCTATTTACCAATAACTAGGAGAAACATCAGCCTTCTAATTCTTCTTTGTAAAGGGCCAAAATTTGCTTAACCATAAATATTTAATCAAGTCATGGCCACCCATTATGTGTTTGTTTAATACACTGCAGGAACAGTATCAAATGGTTTGCATCTGGGTGGCTTAATTCGTTTCACCTTCCCATTTGCATGTAACACTCTTCCCAAGGGAAGGTAAAAAAATATATACAAAATTAAGGTCAGAATACCACAAAGAACTTCATTAGGCAGGTAAGGAGCACTCACAGAGCAACCTCCTTTAGCCTACAGTGGCTGGTTTCCCTGTGGGGTCTCAGTGCAGACGTCTCACCTCGTCTGGTCACCTCCTGCTCTGAACACCCCCCCAAGCAGGCTGTGTCTCCCCAAAAAGCAGCTACAGAACAATCCAGAATGTGTCACTTGGTCAAGCTAAAATGATGAAGTGAACCTTAGTGAACGTCAGTGGAGTCTCACAAGCCATCTTTGTTTCTGGTGTAATGTCCCAGAACACTCAATAAATGCTCACCCGAGGTTCTGAAGCTCTACTGATACCTATCTCCTCTCCCAGAGTTAAGTTAATCAAAATGGCACCTGAAGCTTATGGCATTAGAGCCAGCTGCTTTCAGAGTCATTGCTGTTGCTGCTGCTTCTGCTCCGTCCTTCTGTCCTGTGTTTCTGGCCCTCCTGGCAGCACAGGGGTGTGGGCAGACGTGCACTCAGCAGCAGCAGCAACAGCAATGACTGCTGAGGCCAGAATGGGGGAGTAGCAAATCACTTTTGTTGCTTATGATACACCTGGAGTTTATCGTTCCACTTCACTGGGAGTGAGTTTTGTGAGTTCTGGCATCCTTTATGCAACTTAAACTCTTTAGCACTTATCCTTCTTTATTTCAAAATAGGTTACTTATGTTGGTATTACTTCTACGTGCTTTCTTTTTTAGAAGAGACTAGTGACAAAAATTAATTGCTTTATAGCATTATTAAAAAACTGTGTGTATTGCTGTTGGGTTTACTCTTATACTTTTCCCATTTCCCTTACATAATAAATTTATTAATCAGATATAAATTTCATTTTATTAATTACAATTTTGTTGTTCTACTAAATGAAATCTAATTAATTACCTAAGTTCTATTTTATTTTTAATACTTTTTCCCTGCCAACCATTTTTGTAATTATTCTCAACCTTGTCATATATATATAGCCATTTATCCTGGCAATTGTACTTATGCTTAATTTTAAATACAACAGGTTGGCTCAGCCTATTTGAAGTGCAGCAGACATGAAAGTCACGCTGAGTCACAAACTAGACTGATGAGACTGACAGCGATGACAGTGATTCTGTAGGCCCTCATATTAACTATTAGAGACAGCCCATAAAAGAAAGTTTGGGGGCCATGCACCTCTTTAAAAAAACAGATATTCTGAAAAGATACAAAGTTTGCTTCAAAACCTCCATTGGGGAAACAGCCAGGAAATAATGTCGTTCCTAATACACTGTAAAAAGCAAGAAGTTCTACGGCAGAAAAATATTGAGCTTGAAAACAGTGGAAAAGCCCTTCCAATTTAAACCCAAGAATCGTTAGGCAAAGCACAATTCATTCTACTAGAATACATTGAGAGACACTGCTTTTGCTGTATGCAAAACAGCATAAAGACACTAGAATGCTTTCCAAGTATTTCTGTTTTAGCCTGAGGAATCAAATTTATATAATTTCAAGTGTCTTACTTGATCAAACTGGGGATCTTCTCCTCGTTGCAGGGATTTGGTCAGTGGCTTCTCCTAAAAGAAAATATATTAAATACATATTACTTAATATCAGTACTATTGTATATTCTATCAGCTCTACTATTATTTTTCTATTGTGTTTTTTACTCACATAATGTGCTTCCTAATCTCATTCCGGAGATACCATTTGTTTCATATGCAAAGGAGATCTCTGCAAATGTATCAGCCAATACTGACATTGTGTCTTTAATGACTTTGGTGTCTTTCCACAAAAGAGAAGCATTGACCATTTATTACATCTGAGTTGGTGCTCACACTGACAATAAATTTTTGCAAACTCATAAACAGCACCTAGTACTTCCTCTAATACATAAATAACCAAGGGGCTCTATATAGTTACATGATGTACCTTCTTGGTATAATACTACCAGGCAATACAAACATGTCCATAGATACAGTGCATCATGAAGGGCATACTAAAAGAAAGGTGGTTTTAGAAGAATCAAAGACCACAGAGTTCAGTTTAAAGGAAGAAAATTATGGAAAAAATTACTAGTCCATTTCTGGAATAGAAGCAAGTATTCAGGACATATTCTCAGAGTAACTGGAAAAGCCAAAGAGAACTGCCCAACTCAGAAAGCGTCATCAAGTGTGAACATCATTAACCTTTATGGCTTTTTTGTCAGGCAGGCTGAACTCCTGAGACATGTAGAAGTACACAGGCCAGTTTTCTGGATACACCCAACAGTATACAAAATATGAATCTCTGAAACCACAATGAAAATAAACAATACATGAGGGCAGATGACAGCCTGAAAAACACATCATGTGTCACCATCACAATTCTGCAGTGAATTACACTACTGTTGCTGGTGTCTGAAATGTGCCAGTGCTTTATTCTTCTGTAAATTGTGAATCTTTCTTCTCCTACAGCTGCAAGACTGGGGCTGTCCCACCAGTTCAGAATGAGATTTTCTGTTCAGCTTTCAGCAAACTATTACACTCATCAGCATCTTTTAACCTATTAGGCAAAATACCATCAATGCCAGGGGATGTGAGATGCAAAACAAAGAAATCTGTGAAGCTGCTGAGATAAGGGAATAAAGAGACCTTAGGCAGACCAAAGATTTCTACTATTTAAAGTTTTACTCTGGAGAAAATGTTGCCCAGTTTAATCCGCTGACTGATTTTGAAATTAATTATGCTGATCCACTTGTAATGCCAGCTGGCAAGGAGGCTGACTGTGGGGTGACTGCAGTATCCCCTGACTACCTACCAAATACAAAAATCAACAAAATGTTTTCTACTGAGTCACTGATTTATCCAGAACAGCCATTAATATTTTTCATTGTTTTCTCAAATATCTAAAGTGACTCCTCCAGGTTACATTATGGGCACAACAGCTATTAATTACCACTTTGTGACAGCTTCTTGGTCCTGAACAGACGCAGTAAAACCTTGTAGCCCAGAGAAAAACACAGGACGCTACCCCACCCACAGTCCTCCTCCTCAATCAGTAACTCAGTGGTAACCCTGCCTAGTGGTGTCTTATGGGAGGACAGTATTTCTTTTGTCTATTGCTGCACACTCAAAAGGACAGCAGATAATCTTTCAAAATCAGTATTCAACTTATTTAAAAAGAAAAGGATTCTTACACTTCCATGAGTCCTGGACAAATCAGCATATTAAGAATTAGTGCAGTTTAGGAAAAAAACCCAACACACCCTTTTTTATAATTATGAAATTTCTGGTTCTGTTACAGAAGACTTGTGTTACCATAGCAAAGCTTCCTAAGTTCTGTTTCAACAAAAAGGGCTTGCAGGAGCTTTGTGCTTCCATGCCCAACACTGCAATGCTTGGCTTTCAGAGTGGTGTTTCAGGCAGAAATGAGGTGTGGGATTTCTCATTACATGCTCTCTCTAAGGAGGACACAAGTAAACGAGACAGACAATGCTCTGGGAACCCAGGTCTGGAATTGCAATCCTGAACATGTCCTTATCACCTGCATCCTATCTCTGGAAGCACACACCCCTCCCAGAGACTTCTGTTTCGAATGAGGATGATCCCCAGGGGCTGAGTTTTTGAGTTAGTGATCATCCCTCCATTCTGACAAGGCATCTCTTGCCCTCTTAGAGGTGACTACACTGGGGCTTCCCAAGCCATGCTAAATTGACCTAAAGAAGCCATTCACAGGCCATGCAGCAGCTTTGGTCACAGCAGAAGGCAGTCCTTGGATGGAGAACTGCCAAGGATACCTACCAAAAACCAGAAAGGCTTCTGCTGCTCCAGTCTAGGGCTTCAATTTTCTCCTCCCCATCTCATCCTGCACCTACAACTGTTTCTGCCACTTCCTCTCCCCTCACACTCTAGCCAGGCAGCTGCTGTCTCTGCAGCTGTCTCTGCATCTTCTTCACCCCCTTGTTCTGACTCTTCTTCACCCCCTTGTTGAGGTCTGCTGCTGGTTTTCTCTTGACTCCATCCCAGTACAGTGTTGCTGCTGACGCTGCCTGCAGCCACCACGGCAATGGCTCAGCCTGGATGGAGCCAAGCTGACCCCATGGAGACACGTGTCTTGCTACAACACTCCCACAGTTCTGGGACTGGGGTGCCCACGCCAGAGCCACTCATTGTACCCTCTAGGGAATGGCAACAATCACAGGAAATTTTGTTTAGGGCTTGGAGGTTTGAGAAAACTCGAAGTAGAAGTTATTACTATTTACTTTATTACCAGAGATGAGTTCTGAATAGGTAATAAACTGAATGAAAATGAAGGGCCAGAGACAAATGTATTTTTTGTTGTCTAAAATAATGGCCAACCTTTGCAAACGCAGATTTGGGCAGGGCTCTCCCCACGTGGGTGTGCCCTTCCAGCCTGCACAGTGGATGTTTTAGGTGAGGCACAGCATGCACAGAACTGGCCCCACCATTTAAGTCCTGAGGTCCATCTGCCACGGCCGAGCGAGCTTGGACAGTGACAGTGAAGTCCTCGGGACTGTCCCAGCACCCGGTACTAACTGGGGCTGACCCTGCTGAGCATCCGAGACGTGATGGGATGGGATGGCAGGGAGGCATTGAACTGCCAGGGGATGGTCCCACTGAGACTGGAACTCAGGTCCTTGGGATTTAGAGTCCAGAGTGCTCTCCATTACACCATGGGACTGCCCCTTTTTGTTGTCTAAGCACTCCTAACATATAAAAGGATGACTGCTTGCCTGATGAGAGTAACAAGTGACCATGTCAGGAAGACACAGCTGAGTAAATTCAAAGACAGATCAATTACATGCAGGTGCTTCAAGTGTCCTTTAAAAACAGCATTTTTTCTTTATGAAATAGATAATTTCTTTTCAATTACTGTATACAACTTGTCTGCTATGTATCACTTGGTTCTAATATGCTTACAAATCTTACCATTTCCTTTTATGCTGTATTTTCAACATTGCTGCTATGGCAGCTACTATATAAAACTTCTCATGGTAGACTTCTCCACTATATGCCAAAGGTTCAGGACTTGTAAAGACAAGGTCAAAATATATAATAGAGCAAAACTGTCTCTGAGTAATAGACTCCATAGCAGTCTATTTACCTTGGAGATATGCTTATTGTGAAGTTTTTTAAAAATCTTAAAACTGTTTTTGTAACCTTGAGGTAGTATTTTAATTTATTTTATTGCCCACCCAATTAAGAAATGGCAGAGGCCCTTTTGTATGACCAGTTGACTTATTTGAGTCTTTGTAGCTATGCTACTTTCTACAGAAATGTCTTCCAAATCTTAGATGAATAGGTAGGCTGAATTTGGAGCCAAAGCCTACAACTACACAATAAGGAAAGAGAAAATTTTGATTAACATGAAAGAGCTCATAGCTTTCTGGACTACAAAAAAACACCAGAAAAATTCAGAAGAATGGATTCTCAATAATAACATTTCCACTTTTAATCATTAAGTTAAACATCCTCATTTCTTTTTTGAAGTGCTGCCTACAATTGTATACTCTGTATTTGTTCTAGCTGTAAAATCCCATGATAAAAATATGTTAGAGATCAGTGGTAAAGATCAGCAAAGTCAGTGTTGCATTTAATATGTGAAACTATTGTTTTTCAATAAAAACATCTAAAAGTTTTGGGTCGCCAATGCTTACAAAACAAAATGCTCACCTAAAAATTAATTTCCTTCCTCTGTCTCATTGCTGTTGGGAAAACATGGATAGTATATAATAAAAGAGAATATGTTAAATATGCAATGACAAATGCATATTTTATCATATTTGCATGCATCAACTAAATAAAATATTTCTAATTTATCTAAAAAACAATGTATCATTTAAACCATCCGTTCACACAGGCACACTAAAACATTTGTCCAAAGATTGTCAGCCACTTTTAATGGTTAATATATTAAAGCTTTTTCAGAGCTGCTACACAAACATAATTGGGTAAATTTACACAGGAATAGCCACCTGTCACAGAACTGAGCATTCAGGGAAACATAAAAACAAAAGGATGTTGTAGTGCCTATTAAGCCTCACTATGTCACCATGTTATAATGATATATAATGCCCCTTAAAGCTATTTCTAATCTCAGCAACCATTAGGCATGTTATTCCTACTGAACTGTGACAGGCTACTGTATTACTGATGGAGATAAAACCCATCTATTTGGGCTTTTTTTTAAAAAGAATGGAGGATGAAATGATATTTTGACACAAATTTTAATTTTTGCACTGCACACTATAGAACAGCCACACATACTCTACTGAGTAGTCTGCTGGGATGGAAGACTCACTGAAAAGAAAGAGCAGAAGAATGGACCTTTTCCAATAAAAGGGAACAGACATAGACCCCATTCAAGTACTACAGCTACAATATATATAAAATTAATGTGAGCACAATCTTAAGAACCAAAAAACCTGCAAATGTCCTTCTTTCCTACTTACATCACATTAAGCCCCCTCAACCCGAATGAACATTTTTGCCTTATATATTTTTTAGCAGGAAAGAAAAGTCGTGTTCGCAGGAAAAGGTCTGCTTCAAAAATTCTGATTATTTTAACCATTGATTATTTAGTAAATACAAAAATTGCAAAATATATTGCTGGCAATCTTGCACTCATGTGATGTGCAAACCATGTTCTGTACCACCAGGGAGAAGACACCATGATGCCAACTCACTTCTGGAGGCTCAGCACACAAAACTTCATTTCATAGAGGGGCGCCTACCCTTCAGGTGCATCTGCCCTACCAACCAGTCACCTCTGAGACAGCCAGTTGGTCTGTCTGGTCCTGGCCTCCACTCCAGGTGTGTGCTTCTGCCTCCTCCCTCCCAGATCTGTGCTGACCCTGCATTAAGCAGGTTCATGAAGCTGAGCTTGCAAGTCTTTACATCGGTTTTGCTTTTCAGAAATGGATTTAGACCAGTCTGTGGTCCCATAAAAAAAGCTCAAGTACTGAAAATAGGTCTCAGTTTCTCAGGAAATAATTTTCATCTCTCATATACCTCTTTATTATTTGGGAACTCCCACCACCACCCCAGGAAGCCTAGCTAATTTATACCTAAGCAACTAAGAGAGCCAAGCTTTTTCACTGAAAAGGATAATCTGTTTACTCTGACAATCTTCCAAATGTCTCCCACCTGGAACTTCTATGAAACAGGCAATTAGGGTCCTGTTTTCATTAACGGTTCTTTGCAAGTCAGCAGGTCCTCGTGCATAAACACATAAACTGTCTGTTCAGTGGATGACAACAGAATCTTTGATTTCTCTTGTTGCTCTGCTCAGCATCTATGAACTGCTAGATACTTCTTTTAAGGAACTGTGTCAGTGACCATGGTACACAGACAGTAAAATAAACAGAAAAGGAGATTTCCCTTATTAACCTTTGAAATTCCAAGCACACAGCAACAGGAAATTCTAAAAGCAGACATAATAAAAAGGTATGACAATATGGCTTCCAGAAAACACCACAACTCTGAATAAGACAAAATTATAGATTCATAAAATGTTAACAAAAACTGTGATGGACTTCAGTGAACTGTTGAAAATTAAGTAAAAAGCAATGCTAATTGTACATGGTACTTCATTTGGAAGAAATAAGCATATTTCAAGTGGCTATGAAAAATATGTAAAAACATGCTATATGTAAAAAAAAATTATTTTAGCAAGCTCAGGTCAAAAACCTACTTGTCATGACATCTAATGCACAAAAATAATGAAAGGTGCATGTTTAGAAGACAGGCTCAGTATTACTCAGTCTATGCTTTACATAATTGCTCTGTTTTTCCGTAATGGCTCTTCTGTTTCAGTCACGTGGAAAAGGATGTGCTCAGTACTGCTGAACTGCTGAACAAAACTGTAAGAAAACATGAGTTCAGCTTCAAATACGGGTTTTCACTCACTGGCTCTGTCTCTTGCCTCTTTAGCATCCTTGTCATTCAGTGTTCTCATTCGGTGACAGCTTGTGTCATTGCATCAGGTATTACAGGCTAATTTTTGTCTGTTTACCACATTCTCTGCAAAAGGCATCTTTTACCTGGGCTGTCTAAAAATTAAAATGTGGACACTCCGAAATTTTGGTCATGAGAGTGTTTAATCCGAAGTAACTGATATATCAGAAAAAATGGCCATAGAGGCCAAAAAAATAGCCAATTGGTTTTCAGAAGTAATACTTTACAGAAGTAAATTCACAGCAGCCTGAAGAGAGAAGCAAACCCATTCAATCAGAGACTGCTATTAGATGCACAGTGCAAAGATTAGCATGGAATTTTAGGTACAGTATTGAGATTTTTAGTAGTCCCAAGTACAACTAACAATTTACATGGGCAAGTTCAACATTATCAATATTCCCAACTTCTACCCTGATAATTACTAGAGATTCAGTGATTTACATGCCTAAAAGAGATATTGGCCAACTTGGTATTTGATTGTAAATTTGAATATCCACAAAACCCCCTAAACCATTTTTCGTTGCTCAATGCCAAACTAAACTGTCATAAATGAAATGAAAAAGCCTGTTACAGAAATCAGCAGCAATAGTGGAGTTGGAAAACAACATGGCTATTATACTGTGCCTGACTGTAGCAAGACACACATAAAAAAACACAGGGTTTGTTTTTTTTTTTTGCTCATATGATGCATTTTCTTCAAGGTGATCTAGATATATGGGAACTACTCCTCCAAACCTTTTGGAAGTAAATACAGATTTCTTTTTCTGTTCTTCATTCTGAGAGCCATTACAAAGCACTTTCATAAAAATGTTTCTCCCTAATAGGAACAAGAGCATGATCCAAATACAGACACCTGAATCAAGCTATACTCCATAAAACCACTATCTTGCTCTCAACATGAAGTCTGGAAGAAGGCTTTCTGGAGCCACATTCTAATAATTAATGAAACTTTGTATAATATCTCAGTCAAGAATAGTGTCATAGGACGCAGTATGAGAGTCCAAGATCTTTCATTTCTGAGCCTACTGGACTGGAATAAACATGATATTCTGAAAAAGCATTTGATATAGTGATTTCCATGTAACAATAAGAACAATAGACAGTAGAGATCTAGACTTCCCAGTCCATGTTAAGACCTTTGTATGAAATTGCTATTCAAAGTCCTGTTTTGACTGTTATCAAGGTGGTTCAGGTATGTGACGTTCATACTCAATATATATATTTAAAAATAAATAGGACAAGGATATAGATATAATAACTACTGCGAAGGGAAGGGTTTTGTGACAGCAGCCTGCTGTGAAATAAAAACACAGAAAGAGACAGTGTTGAATTACATAGATTTAGGAAACAAACTCACTTCAGTCAAGAGCATGTCACATGAATAGTGCTGTTCCCTTTCTTTTATCTCTGACATAACTTTTGAGAGCTGGCAAAGAGAGTGAGGGGATGCTCCTCCCTGTCCTTGATATACCCTGGTCATTCAGCACAACTTTGTTTCCCATCCAGAGAAGTTAACTGACACCTCAGTCCTTTATCCAAGGAGTTCTACACCAATTGGTTTATGATGAGCAAAACCATTTCTTCTATGTAAGAGGTCATAAATGGTAGAAAAACTCAGAAAGCTGTTCTTTCCTGCAGAGAATGGGGAAAGCACAGCTTCTCTCTTGAGCTCAACTGGTGCCCCAAGTTATTATGAGAGTGCTGTCCTCAGCTTCAAACTTTCTGCCCATGGTGAGAGCAATGCTATGAGGATGTAGAGAATCTCCATGTTCCATCCAATGATGTATTTTATATGGGTGGACCTAGCTCGGCAAGGCCCGTGGCAGTGCAGGGCTGTGGGAGCAGGAGACCAGACCTGCTGTGGCAGGGACTGATGGCCCCAAAACCTGGGAACAGGTCCTGGGCTGTGGGCAGGGGTAGGTGAGACTCAGAGGAGGCCATTCGGGTTTACTAATGCCCTCAGGACACTGACCACTGGTTACCCACTCAGAATAACCTGACCTGATTTAATCAAGGCTATAGGAAGCCCTTATCAGTTTATTTGCAAATTGACCCAAATTTAGATCTGAAATTGCAGGGCTGCTCCCAGGCACAGTGGAGAGTTCTGTAAACAGGAACCACACTTCTCTCAAGCCCCAGACAGTCGGGGGTAATAAACAACAGCAAATGACTCTGGCCATGGTTTGCAATCTGGAAGCCACTGCTGCTTTAATGTCAGGTAGCTACCTATTATCACCAACTATGCATCTGTTTGCATAGAACAGGCCAAGAGATGAGGAAAGTGTATTTTCAAAGTGAACTTGAGAACCCCTGCCAGGAGTTTAAATAGACTTCCTTTATTTGCTGCTTTCTTGGCTATGTGTTTATCTCCAAGGCTGTAACTGTACCATAACAGACACGTCCCTAGGTCACTTGATCTGAAGCCTTTTCCTCCTGGTTACTGGTACTTATTGGACAGACTTGAGAGGAGGATGCCAGGTGCCCTTGAAGAGTTAACATTAGCCTTCACTGTTCTTTTGCTACAAGTACTTTGGCCATAAAAGCCACAGCTTCCAGCTGTACTGCATGCCCAGCTAGTGAAACAAGAGCTTGTTAGGTGGATTTCCAAACTGAAGTGTTTCAGTTTTTCTCATATTTGTCATGCCACTATATATGCAGGGTCACGTATGGAATAATTCAAGCTGTCTGATGTGTAAACTGTACCATGCCAGACTCAGGTCCAGAAGGGAGCACCTAAACTTACATGTAAAAACATACAGCAATCCTGATGAAGCAGTACCTCACTGACTTCAAATGTGACTCTGAAAGCATGCAAAGGATGAAGCTGTGGTGAAGCTATGGAAAGATAACTCATTAATTGATTGCTACTTATCTGGAAAGAATGCTACCAAAGTGTATACTTGATTTTCTTATGTCCTTCATGATGACAGACCAGTGATAAGATTGGCCTGAAAGGTCTGTAGTTTGACTTCCATTTTCTGGATGGTAGAAATAGCCAATATCCTTAAATGACACAAAAATGTGATTATGGGCACGTGGTAGGTTCCCTGCTATATTTGCAAGCGTTGGCCAATGTGTGATGCAGCGTGACAGCCCCAGTGACCTTGGAATGAATCTGTCTTCCAGTGTTAAATCCTCTTAGCAATATGTGTCATTAACTATCCTCCAACTATACCCATGCAGTAATGAGGCCCAGGGACAGTGAGCATCCTGGAGCATCCTGCCATCGGAATGAGCTCTGCAGCCTCCAACAGTATTCTGCCCACATGCTCAGCTATGGAAACCCTGAGAGCACTGAGAAAGCACCTGCTGACATTGTCTGACTTTGAAATATGAGAGGGTTTTTATGGCCTTGTATCTACATGCAAATGCCTATGCCAATGTCTTAGCAAAATTGTGTCCTTTTCTTTTTTGCCTTGCTAAAATGGCATGAAGTTTTTCCCTTAATCCCATATGGATGCTGGAATCAGATTACACTGCAATCCTGCCTCCATTCTGCTGCACTCCTATGACTGCTTCTGACACCCTACATTTATCTCTTCCTCTATCTCTTTTTCCCAAGTGCATCTTTCATACTCTTTCCCTCAATTTCTGTGTTTCAATTCTACACTATGTCCCCCTGAATGATCCAGAAGACCTATGGCCACTGCTTCAATCACATAAACCTTTCTAGGTCTTTCTGGGAGATCCTTGTCCTGAGGTTCAAGATAAGCCATCCTTGCCCTATACTGCTCAGTGCCTGGCTTCTGCTACAGGTCTCAGCTAAGTTACATACTGATATAACTGAAGGAGGATACTATTTCTGAGGTGATGACTTGAAGGGGAAGCAAGGGACTGTTATCATTGGACTGGTCTTTGTTATATTTGACTGCTCTCCATCTTTAGTAGGGAGGGTTGATTTTTTCTGTGTTTTTCTGCCTTCACATACTTTGAGTCCATGAGTAAAACTTGCATATTTCATGGATGATATCTCCCAGGCTTAGCTGCATTTCTGTCTGCTGGGGAAAAGAACACATTAACCTGACCCAACTTGGGCTTCATTTTCACTGGTGGACTGGACTACCCTTGGAAACTCAGCGAACTCCTAAGGAAAGTTGATTAGTGGAGGAAAGAGTGATGACTGTTGTTCTGTTTAATGGATTTCTTGAAACAGGGAAGTTGCTGGAAAATCTGAGTAAAAACAAACAGAATGAAGGGGACAATCCACAAAGAAATTAAACATAGAATCACAGAATCACTGAATGGTTTGGGTTAGAAGGCACCTTAAAGATCATCTAGTTCCAACCCCCCTGACAAGCGCAGAGACACCTGTCACTAGATTGAGTGGCCTTGAATACTTAGAGGACTGAGTGTTCACAACTTCTGTGGGCAACAAGAAGTCCTTAGATATGGCTAGGAGGTGGATAAAACACTGAGACCAACTGTTAGTCTCAAAAGTTGACCCAGGATGCTGTCAATGACCTGTAGGAAAGAAACTCTGCTGAGGTGACACTTGCTGGGAGCACTAGGAGATAGACCATCTCCAAGATGAATGACTGTTCTTGGTCCCCTAGTCTATCCTATGACTGACTGACATAGATCTGCCCATTCAACAAGCTACTTAACCCATCCACTGTAACAGATCTGTAGGGCTCCATACAACAAAAGGATCATGTATGTTCAGGTTACATACTGAGTAGTTAAATGAAGATGTTGTGGAGATGCTTTCACTGTCTTATGAACAGGTGAGAGAAGTCCTCAGCACGGTATAAGAAAGTGACACAGAATTTCATTATAGAAATTTCAGTATTGAAACAATACTTAAGAATAATTATTCTTAATGACCTACACATTATTTGTCCCAACTGTACTATAATGATATTTATTTCTATAATTTAAATGCTAAATAAATAATACAGTAGAAATAAAGAATTATGAGACACTAGATACAGAGTTACAGTGTTATGAACTATGAGCTCCTTAAAGCTGGGATGGACTGCCACATGCTTTACAGCATTTTGACTACCACAAACACTAGTGGAATAAAATAATTAGATTATAGTGGCATAATCCTTAAGTAACACAGAGGTGGACAGGGACAGATAACAACAGAAAGCTGGCATGCTTGTAGCATTTATAGAGGAAGGTCCTAGGGAGGACAGTCTTTGTATGAGAAAAAAGAACAGCATTTTTAATATACCCTTGCAGAAAGTTCTTTACAATTTGTCTAGGCATACATAAACTGAGTGAAGAGGCTAGAATAGAGCTAGACAGTTTGCCTTTCCTCTTTTCCATGGAAGTACTTGCTCCTTATAATAACTACTGTGAACAAATGGGGGTCCAAAATACCTGTGTATGCCAAACTGTACATTAGGACTTCAAATGCAAAAAATGTGTAATGATAATGTGCCTCATTATAGGTGATACCTTGTGGGATGCAGATGGAATTTTAGTCCAGGTAAAACAGAAAATTCTGCATTACAGCTGTGGGATAAAACTGCTTGGTATTATCATAGCCTACATAAATCTTATTAGTTATCACAGCCCAGTCCTCAGGAAACAAAAAACCTACTTCCTTTTCTTCCAAGTCTGTCCTTAGCATATTTCTGCTCTTGCCCAGAGAAATCAAAGCCTGGACTAAAGGTAATCGGACATCAGTGCCATTACATGTGTTGGTCGGTCAGTCTCTGAAATTTGTGTATTCTTTCCCTTTCAGAGTTGTCCTAACCACCTGCTTAGTTGTTACTAACAGACTTGTTTTGAAATAGATCTGTATTTTAATATCTTCAAGCTTCTATGAAATGGAAGTAATAAATGTATGTATGGTCAGACTTCGCGAACGCAGATTTGGGCAGGGCTCTCCCCACGTGCCCTTCCAGCCTGCACAGTGAATTTTTTAGGTGAGGCACAGCGTGCACAGAACTGGCCCCACCGTTTAAGTCCTGAGGTCCATCTGCCACGGCCCAGCGAGCTTGGACAGTGACAGTGAAGTCCTCGGGACTGTCCCAGCACCCGGTACTAACCGGGGCTGACCCTGCTGAGCATCCGAGATATGACGAGATGGGATGGCAGGGAGGCATTGAACTGCCAGGGGATGGTCCCACTGAGACTCGAACTCACAACCTTGGGATTCGGAGTCCACAGTGCTCTCTCCATTACACCACGGGACTGCCCCACGGAAGTAATAAATACACTAGTATCAACCACATCACCACTTTCAGGTTTTTTTCCAATGGTGAGATTAAATCTACCTAAAAAAAGTGGAAGTTACAGGCAGAATACATGAACATGCTTATAGTCCTAATCCTATAATTCTGCTCTTGAGTTCAGTATTCAGAGAGATCCTGAATTGAGACAAGCTCAGTAAAAGAAGATGCTTGCAGGAGAAAAGCATAATGAAAGTTTACCAACAGCTAAATTAACCATTAACCACTGTCAATGCCTGTAGCTCACTATGTTTTATCAATGTCTACAGCTGTGTGTAAGTACTGCTGAAAGCCATATTTAAAGATCAGCCTGCTCAGTATGCACAGGATGAATTATTACCCAAAGTGAAAATCAACAGTCCTAAAAAAGGAAACTGTTTTCTGGCTTTTCTCCTCACAGAGCTATGAAACATATTCTTTCATTTGAACTGACAAGAATATTTCCACAGCTTCCTCTTTCTAGCTTCATTTTAAGGTTACTACTGCTTGAAAAAACCCAGCAGTAATAAAATACCAAATTGTGTTTGTGAGTGAAGCAATGCACAGAAGATTTAGAATATAAACTGATAAAAATTAGATACTAATTAAATAAGTTGTGAAAAAAGGTCTGCAGAAAAAATCTTAATATTTGTAAAGAAGAACAATTATCTGCAGAAAATAAGTGGAAAATTATTAAAGGTTATCAGGAAGCAATTATTTACATTTCATTTATGTGAATTTGATTTTGTAACTGGACAATCCATTTTAATTAAGTCTGCTGTCACATGCTTTTAATTTAGATTAATATAATTTGACAATCTGGGTACAGTAGTTAATCATAAAAAGTAGCCCCGTGATTGTGAACTTAATGAAATTATTGAATTGTTTGTTTTATATCAAAGATCCTAAAAGGGGAAAAAATTAATCTGAATTCCAAAAAAATGTTTTCCAGACAAAGTAAAGAAAAAATCAAATCTGGAAACAAAAGTTTTCCATTTTAACTTGTTAAAGACTTAGCATCACATAGTTGGCATTAGATTCATGCCTAGAAAAATATATTAACTGGGGAGTGTGTTTTTTATGATGATCACTGCCTGATCCAGAAACCAAAATGTCAAGTGATACTTGCTTGACAGCCAAGGCAGCAGGAGGAGTAGGTGACACTGCCCTCTGCTTTCTTTGCCGCTGGAATCTTGCTATTCCAACTGAGATTTCATGGAGCTGCAGGAGGGGGTAGGTGCTCTGCCCTTCCCTAATGCCCAGGAAAACAGCAAAATTTCTAGTGCCCTGCTAGCACCTGCAACTCATGGTGGGACACAAACATGGTTTTCCAACATAGTTGTCAAACACAGTAATTTATAGTCAGGCTCTGCGTACATCACAAAAGAAAGAGATGGATATATCACACAGCCATACAGAAGCCAAAGAAACTGAGAGAAAAATTCATAAAAGCAACGGTAATGATAATCAGAAAGGATAAGAAGGCAAAATGTGTGTACGAAAAGAAGTATGTAGGTAAAAAATATATCAGTAAGTCTTTAATTTAATCATAGGAACTTCAGAGCTTCAATGTGAGCTAGACTTTGTGATAAAAGAAATGAAAAGGCAACAATATTATAAGCAGATCATTTTAGGTTCTCCAAAAGATGTCTTAAGTATTCATCACTCATTATAAAATTAAACTGTCATATCTTGTAATGACTTAGGAGAATTCAAACTAGAAATATCAGTGCTGAGCACTTTGCAACTTTGACTTTCTTTGAAGTACATTGGAGGTTAATTAGAACAGAATCTTCAAAGAGCTCAATATTTGACTACCTATAGTGAAAAAAGGCCAAAAGGTAGCTCTTGGCACCATCAATTTATAAACTTTGTATCCCAAATCCCTGGAATTTCCTGCTCACAGTTCTAATCAGTAGAGCAGAAATGTGGAAACAAAACTGCTAAACATCCAACAGCTACCTTACAAAAAAGGTGGACTTAAGTTCTTAGACAGTACTCCAGACTAATTTTTGCCATTTCCCCCTGTCACTTCTTTCATTACAACCTAATTATTTCAAGATCATTTTGACTGAAACCTGATTACTCATTTGTCACAGTCACCCTCAAAGAGCAGCGTGCCATGACTTGTAAGTCTGATTAGCATTAATGAGATGTGAGTATGCAATTGAATTATTGTTCGAGTCTCATGGTCAGACCCTTGTAAAAATATGTTCTAAAAGAGATGACCAGAAGAAGGGGACGCTCCAGTCTCTTGTTATATTTTTACATTCTATGTTGAATTTCACAAATAAAATTTAACTGAACAACCTCTAGAATAAGATCACATTCAGATATTCATAGTTCCTCAAAGTGACAAAAATAACATATTACCACAGAACAACTCAAAATCATCTTAACACAAGGTGAAATGGGAATAAATCAGGGTCACTGGTTCATATCTATGCCTGAAATCTCACATGAAAATGTAGAGGTTAGTGTTGAAGAGTAACAGAGGTGCTGCAATGAAATTATGTCCTCAATCCTGCTCTTTTTGATGTTTTCCTGATCTTGTCCAGTAATTCTACACACATTTTGTTTTAAAATTTTGAAGATGTTCACTGTGTGTCACATGAAAACTGGATGGTAATAAACAGCTCCTGGTATTTCATTTTTATAGGACCTACACTATGACTGTCAGTTTATTCTACTTTTTGTGATTAGGAGGGGACTCATCAAAGAAGAAAAAACGTGGATTTTTTGCCAAAATATCCTTCACTGTTAGCTTTTTTTGGCGTTATTTCCTATTATGTAAGATAGTTCTGTCATCTTGTATCTACCTAATGTTTCAGAAGAAAGCCTGGTAAAGCTTTGCAAGGATCAAATGCTTTTGAATCTAAATCAAAGCTAAACAGATGCCATCAGAGCCAACAAAATCTTAATTTTGCTCTTCAAAATATCCAGACCAGAAAATGGGGAACTGCATTAAGTATTCCACACTGAACTTTGTGACAAAACATTTTAAGATTTTATAAAAATTCTTTTAGAGCACAGAAATAGAGGTTTCTGGTTACTTTTAGGTTTTTTTGTTGTTTTTTTTTTTACCTTGTCAGAACTAAAATATAAGTTATATAAATATTCTTCCTTAATCAAAATAACAAGAATGTATATAAAATGCAGTCTCAAGTTAAAACAGCAGACTCCCAGAAGTTCAGTTACATAAGACAACTTGCAACAGACATACTTGTCCATTATATTTGCCTAAAATGCAAATAACAATGGCTCTCTCACTGTGCAAGACCTTATAATGTATCTCCCTTTTCAAATGCTGCAAGCCTTTTCGTATCTGGAAGCAGGTGCTATAGCACTTTGCTAGATCATAAAATGTACTACTATCAGAACTGAAATAGGAGCTAGCAGTTCTATTCATTTTTGTGCTTTAGCTGAAAACTCTTGACATTCAGAAAGACTGCTTTTATCATATTTCAGCCTTTTCTAATCTATTTTGACTCACGTGACCCCTCTCCCAGCTGTGAAATCTGTGCTGGCTGATACCCCTTCTGTTTCTCAACCCCATGAACAAATGCCCATATTGCAAACAGAAATTAAAAGCTCCTTTTCACATCACCCCTTTGGCATATCTTGCATACCTCTGCCCTCTCCCACAACGTTCTAATTGCCATAGTAGCATGTCTTACAGTCTGGGAAACACTATCAAACTCCAATGCAAATTAGAAGCTAAATACGCCTTGTTGCACAGCAAGCAAGCCTGTTTTCAAAAATAAATTCAAAGCACAGTACATATATATTCAAGAGTTTCTTTCTACTCACAAGAGGTTCTGCCATGATGATGCGAATCTTGCGTTCAGCCAGGGTAGTAAAGTTAACAAACAAACTCTTCAGGACGTATTCGCCTGGTTTGCTGTCTGGGTCAACATTGATAGGTAACATGGCTGGAGGTCCTTTTTCTCTCTGTGTACCAGAAACAGGTGGGACAGGTGGCTTGATATATCCGTTACCAACTGGAGAAGCTGAAATGTAGAAAAAACACATTTACTTTTGGGTAATTCAACATATTTCCACTTTTCCAGAGCACCTCAATAACCCATTATACTGTCAAAGGAAAACTGGAGACTTGTTAATCAAAGAAATATACAACACATAAATACAACTTCCATGGTAGCATAGGTAAAATACACCTAATCTAATGGGAAGGGGAAATAAAAGATGCAATCTTATGTATTAAGATTGAGTGGTGTTTACTGTGCAGTGTATACATGGCAAAACTTGCTGATACCTTACTGTTTGAATAACATCCTCATTTTGTATCCTTTGCTTGCAGGCCAGATCTGTAACTCAGTTGATAAGTAACTAGAATTTATTCTTTATTGCTATTCAAGCCAGCCTAGACTTGCCAAAGTCAGGAGACTGGTCTTTTGACTATGGTGAGTTGTAAAGGGTCTTATTCTCCTGTCATTTATACTGAGGTCAGTCAAGAATGACTCCTTAAAAAACAATATACATGTCATCAGTACAAATCTTAAATGAAGAGTCAGACATAGAATGTTTTCCATGGCCAAAAAATATTCATTACATGATCGTTTTCCTGAAAGTCCCGAACCCTACTGTTCCATCTGGGACTTTTGAGATCACACCTGGTGTATTGTGTCCACTTTTGTGCTCTCCTATGCAAGAATGACATTCTTGCTATTTTGAAGCAAGGCCAAGGGAGGACCATGAAGATGGCCAGGGGCTTATGTGTTTGCTAGATTAGTAGAGGCTGAAAGTGCTGGACTGGTTCAGCCTTAAGAACAGAAGGCTAAGGGGTGATCTTATTGCAGCCTTCAGTTACCTAATGGAGCATAGCAAATATGCCAGTGTAATATGGTAAAGATGCCAAGGAACCAGACTCTTCCTTGAACACGGTGACAGGACAAGAGGCATCACACACTAGTTTGAATGTGGGAAATTTCAATTAGATATATGGGAAAAAATTGCACTGTGTGGGCGTGATCAAACACTGATACATGTTGTCCACAGATACAACAGCAGAAACTCCACTCTTGGACACACCTGAAACTTGAAACTTGACTCGACAAGGCTTTGAGAAACCTTCTCTAGTTAGTGAGCAAGCAGAGCTTGGACTAATCATCTGCCAGGGATACCTTCCAATCTAAATTATCCCATGATTCTGGGAACTCCCTGTAATCAGTACCAAGATACTGTGCACTAGACTGAGCTCTACTTACTGCTTTTCTGGGAACTAGAGGAAAAAATAAACTGAAGCACTACAATCCAAAATCTCATTACATTAAATATTGGCATTTGACATATAAAATTTCCAAACCAAAATCCTCAGGCTCAGCTCTCACTGGCAATAAAAGTAATTTTTGGTCTTCAGACAGGTACTGGTAGCACCCACTCTCTGTTAGCTTTGTCAGAGACATTAAAAGTAGTACCAGCAAGACCAACCACTATCCACTCTGAATGCAATACAAGGGTTGCAATGCCCATGAGTACTGCTGGTGATCAGGACAGAGGTGTTTTAATGCAATACAAACCATGGAAATATTGTGAACTAATACCATTACAGCATTTCCCCACAGCATTGCATTCCAGAGTGTTACATCGTATGTTGCATCCAAGTTGCAAAGAACGAAAGAGAGAAGGAAGAATGAACTACAATGATTGTTCCTCACATCTAATGCCTTTAGCCTTTCCTTCTGAGGTACAGAATTGCGACTACTACTGAATGTAATTGTCAATTATTAATGATGTGTGATAGTAATAAATGAGATTACTGACCTTTCCTAAATACATTAACATTTCATGGATGAAAAAAAAAAAGAACCCCCAAACATCTAAAAGACTATTATTTGAGGGTATTCAAGATGTGGCAGAATCAGACCCCAAAATCATGCATTGAAAATTAAAAAAAAAAGATGTACTGGAGAAAACAGAACATGTTTTCCTTTAGAAAAATCAGTTTGGAAGTTTCACTAGATGACTATAACAGAAGATAGAAATGCTTTTCTTCATGTAGGTATTATTCTGTAATTGTAACACATCTACACTTTTCTTTGAAAATAACCCCCTATTGACGAGGTATGGCATCACTCTTTGGCACAGCAGCACCACTTCTCCCACTGCGACAGACGTTTCCTGCTAGATTTGCTTCCTGCAAAGTTTCATTTGATTTTTGAGGGCAAAAGCATAATCATGAAATCCTCTTCACATTATGACTCTTGGCAAAAAATGAAGTGCATAAAAAAGTCCTACATTTATATTACACAAAAGTGGTTCCTAAAATACCCTGTTGTTCTGAATAATAATCTACTTCAAAGTGCTGAAAAAAGAGCAACCAGAGTGCTACTGTCCTTCTGTCACCACCTAGGCTCTCCTGAAATTTAAGCATGAAGATGGTGGGATGCAAAGGACGAAGTGCAAATTTTTATGGACTATCAAATTTACTGGGCAATGGAAATACCTCAACAAATAGCTTTAGGAAGGAGTCAAACAATATTCTTACAATTAGGAATATATTTGCCAAATGCGTGGTTTTGACTGGCTCACATCTATCCATGAAATCAGGCTCATCGCCAAGTGCTCAGTCAGGAAAATATTTTTGTGAGCAGTGAAACCGATTTTCTTATGGTATTGTGTCCTTTGTGCAGTAAAAGCCCTGTCCTCCCCCTGTCCTCATCCCAGTGTTTCCCAAGCTCCCTCCCGAGCGCTGTGCCCGGGCTGGGCAGCCAGGCTGCTCCCCAGCCAGCCCCTGCCAAGCACAACACACCCAGGCTGAGCCGCCTGCTGCTCGCTGGCCAGGCACCCAGCCAACAGTCCCTCTTGAAGGAATCTGCAGGAATCTAAGCAAACACAAACTTGCCTTCTGTTCCCCGGGCAATTTTGGTTTAAACTGGCTCCTAAGTTCAAACTTTGCTATGAAAGGACACATGGGAGTCATGGAAGGAAGGCAGGCAGGCGGTGTGTGAGATCATGTATACTTCCCATTCTTGCAAAATTAAGTTTAAGAAACCTTAGCCACGCTACCTGGGAGCTGCCACCCTTATCTTCAATCACTGCTGCATTCAGCCAGGATTTTGAGACTGGAATTTCAATCCACATAGTCATTCCTGGTAGGAAGCCTTTTAAAAATGCTTCTGCTATATTTGTGACACTGAAACTGAAAAATCACTCATTTGCACATTGTTATTGAGAAATGCAATTGTCTGTGAGATTTGCCAGTGCATCAAAAATTTTTATTCTAGCTCTTCTCTGAAATATAGGATCGTACAGCCACAACAGTTGGGTGGGTCTCTGGGTCCAGGGCTTAGCCCACTACCTAGAGGGGTGTGCTCCCCCCGCTGCCCTGACCACGTAGCCCCTGCTAGGACCACACAGGGATCACGGATGAGGGATAAGAGAGAGAGCTTTATTGGGAACAGAAGGGGGTATTTATGGTTCAAGGAGGATCAGGATATGACCAATAGGAATCCCAAGGGATTTTGGGCTTTTCACCAATAGAATTCAAGGGTTAAGAGCCAATAGAAAGGGTTAGATATAGGCCAATAAGAAAACTTTCTGAGCCTTCATCAAGGACACTGCAGACATTCCAAAGTGGGAGATAAGGGTAACTCGGGGGATTTGGGGAAGAAGAAGGGTGATTTAGCAAAAAAGAACAAAAGACTCCATTTTGTACATTTAAACAACATTTAAAACCTCAGGTTTTAAGGCATTAGACTTAGCTTCTTCATTTTCTTCACCAGCCCACTTCTGACAGGACGTTTTCCATTCCAGATACTGTAAGTCAAATGCCACATACAGCCTTTCACCCAAATATAGAAAAAGCATATCCTGGAGGTTAACATCTATCATTGCTACAGCAATTACAGCAGCTAGAGAATTACCGACATAGGACATTGATTTAGTTCAAATTTTAAAAGACCATTTTGGAGCTGTTAACTCTATTTAAGCATCTTCAGTGTGAAAACTAACATTGTCAACAGTGTGAGGGTTTGGAGTTGATCATGAGTTGGTCAGGAACTATTATAGACAGGTTTGGCTTTCTAATGCATCTTTTCAGCTCCATTATCTCAACCATTTGCATATGCTTGATATTTGCATTGCAAATAATGACAAGACTATCACTGACATCTCTACTGATAACATATGAGCTGTAACAGAATACAGTTTTTATTCCTGGATTGAGAGCCCTACAAAACTCACTCAAAAAAAAAAAGTTGCCTCTGAGACATAAAATTGCAAATCAAGGACTTAAAATTTAAGAAATATCCACATTTAACTTATGCCTGATTGGTCCCTTAATGTTGACACATTATAAAATGTGGGCATTAAAAATAGCAATAAAAAGGATGTGCCCAGTTTTGGCATCTATGCCAGTGAACACTGCTCCATTAAATAAAAGGTGTAACATTTAACACGAGAAATCAACACATTCAGTTTACATGGGTTTATGCAGAAGATATTTGAGGAAGGGTGGGTGGGAAGAAAGAGTTATACTTGATTAGAGATACTGATTTCCTTGACAGATTTAGGTTTTAGTACCAGATTTCAAAATAATAAATGTTATACAAAGAAGTGCCAGAACAGACCACAGAAGCATTTAGTTCGAATGTCTACGTATTTGAGGGTACAGGTCCCCACATAAGTACTACATTAAGATAAACCCTTCACCTAGAGAAAAGTGGCTCATTCCCCAGGAGAATGAATGGTCATGCATATGCAGGAGACCACAGTAAACTTGATGCCTGAGGACCCTGCAATAGCAGAGAATCTACAGATCAACTTTAGAAAGTTGTACACAAATTTAAAGCCCCTATCCCAGGAAAATCTGTAACAGAGATTAACTATGCTTGATCAACTATAAGATGTCTGCACCATTGTAGAATGAAATTCTGTCTAAAACGCATTGTCTTCTTTCTAACGTTCCCTATTCTTCTACTCTATGTGCAATAAGCTGTATTTCAAATTATACTATTTTCTTAAAGAAGATTTTCATTTAGTTAAGGCTATAACCATATTATTTTCTCAATGTTATGTATTTTTAAAAGACAAAAAAACAAGGAATAAATATGGAAGTAGCAATGCAATATCACACATGGTTGTTGTCACAGCCATATACTATTGCCATAGAAAGCATTATTGCCATAAAATCAAAGCTAAATTTTTCTATGTATTGATCATTTCATGATCAAAGAAGCAGTTGTAAAAAAGCACAGTCATTTTAGTGCATACACAGTCACAAAGCTGATAATGGGGATGAGTACAGAATTAAATTATCATGCGAGAATCTCTGCTATGATCTGCACTACATTTATTTTTCTTAAAGCTGTAAAAAGAATCAAAACAATCAAACAATCATAATATACACACCAAGAGTCTGTGCTGCACTGGATATAACTTCAGTCATACAGTTAGTGAATTTTCAGTATCTTTAAAAGGAGGAGAAACAAAGATTGCATTTTTTGAGAGATCTAACTCAAATTTACACTTTAGCAACAATGAACAAACTAATAACACGGATGCAAACATCTATTTGCAGTATTTTCATACCTACCTAGACCCTTTATAAAGCCGATCACGCTGGATTTTCTCCAACATGCTACTGTAATATCCATGAGCCTGTGAATACCTGAAATGTTCCACTCCCTTAGTTAGAAAAGTCAGAATCCTTTTCTAACTAAAATCCAAAAATAAATTAATTGTTTCATAATCTTGTTTTATACTTCCTCACTACTTGTGAGGAAGACATTTCTTTCCATTTCTTCGTTTTGTTTTCCCACAGACAAATGCTGAAGACCTACAGTGTGTGAGCTTGAGCAGGCCTCCGGATCAGATCAGCCTTTCCATAACCAAAGGGGTAATTTTTAGCTTCAGCATATGATGGTGACCACTCACAGAGTGGCTGCACGTCTATATTTATCCACAAGTACATACTATGCTGACAGATTAGTGAAACTACTTCAGGCACTCCAAGAACATGAGACAGAATAATGGAGTTTGGAATAAACGGACCATGCATATCAAACACACGTCTTGTCATACAATCCAAGCTGAAACCAATTAGCATAAAAATGCAAAGCACAGAAACAACACAAATAGGTTTTGTTTTGTAATTAAAGTCTTTCGGCCAAAAGTATATACAGTTTAAATTCCTTGTCATAATACCAATCCAGTATCTCTTCTTTTCCCTTGGCGAGAATCAGTGAGAAAACATCTAACCTTAAGGACAATTGTACATCTGCTGCAATGACTCTTGAGAAAATGTGCTTTGTTTTAAAACCACAATTGTAATATTAAAAGGAAAACACATTATTACACAAAGCACAAAGAATTTAATTTACCAGATATGGTTAATGTGAAACAAAAAGTGGTTTTTTCAGTCTGGGAAGAAGATTCCCAGTTAATTTGAGCTTGATAGAGAATAAAAAGGAAATTTTTCCTGAAAGTAAAGATCTAGCAGATTCATTTTTATCTTGGTAAAATAAACGGTAAGATTCCTAAGGAAAATGTTATTCCAGGATATTAGCAAGGTGCAGTAATTGCACTATTTTAATGTAAGCATTATTTGCATAATTAATTTGCATGTTTCCATAAAAAATAATGATCAAGGTAGAGAGTTAACTAATAAAGCATAATGATATTGACTTGCAGAAAATAAATTTATTTCAAGTACAGGACTTTACAACCAGCAACCGATGCTACTAATGTCTGCTGGGTTTTGGTGTTTCTGACTCTTTCTTAGGAGGACTTACAGTAAAAAATGAAAAACCAGGAAGAACTCAGTGCACATCTGAGTTCCACATTCAGACTATCTGGAAAGTAAAAGTGTAAGTTATGCTGGTATTACTCATCACAGGGAATGGATTTCATGCAATATAAATATTTACCCACGTTTTGTTTACTGCTTATTTTCCATTGTTTATTAAAAGAGTTGATACACCAGGAAGTGAATATGCCTCTTTTTAGATACTTTTCCCTGTTCTACAACTACCTTAAAGACGGGGTTGTAGCAAACAGAGGGTTGGCCTCTTCTTCCAGGCAACTAGCAACAGGACAAGAGGCCATAGCCTCATGCTGCACAAGGAGAGGTTCAGGTGGGACATCGGGGGAAATTTGTTCCCAGAAAGAGTTGTTAAACACTAGAATGGGCTGCCCAGGGATGTGATGGAGTCATTGTCCCTGGCAAGAAACGACTGGATGTGGCACTTGGTGCCATGATCTAGTTGACATCATGGTGTTCGGTCATAGGTTGAACTCAACAGTCTTGGAGGTCCAACCTAAATGGTTCTGTGATTCTGCTCTCAACTGCATGCTTAGCTACATACAGTCTGAACTAATTACTAAAATGAATGTAAGAAAATCCAACTGTATGGCCTATAGTGATTTCTAATGTCCATATAAAAGCTGCTGTATGAATCTACCATAAGCATCAGCACTGCAAACGTAGTTTTCCTCTTGTAGTGCTGGGAATCATTTAGACTTCCAGCTGTGGTGAGGCTGGCTGGCATGCATTTGTCCAGGGATGGAGAGATCCCTAATAACCCGCATACGCATGTCCCAGGCAGAGAGCTTTGGGGACCTCTGAGACTACACTGAACTGAACATACTGCTGCAAAGCTTCCTCTATTTTAATCAAAAATGTGAAATAAGCAGTAAACAAAACGCATAGGCAAATACTCCTATTGCATGAAATTGATTCCCCATGAAGGCTCATTTCCCTCAAGGTGAGGGAATTCTTTGCAGTTAAAAATTCCCTCACCGACAGTACTGTGTAGACACGAACATTACATACAGGCACATTCAGACAGCATGAATATATGAGAGAATTTATATGAAACAAAACTTTGAACATATTTTCCCTCTTAGTAGAACAAGGTTGTCTCCAAAAACTGGAAATCTCAGTAAATATTTATTTTAAAGCCCCAGACATTGAAGACTCTGTCTAAAATGGTTCAAGTAACTACTGGGAGAAGACATTCGGTCATGCTGTGCAGCTGTCTTGACACAAGAACGTGACATAAAATTATTCCAACTCATCCTGACTATCAAAAACCTATTTAATGCAAATATAGGATTCTTCAGTAAGAGTTACCTTGGTTGACCAATTATAGATGGTCTGCATTGCAACGAAGATGAAACCCAAACAATTACCTGCAAAATAAACATCTGGAAATCCCTATGCCAGAGGAAATGCTATCTAGTCTAGAAGTTAAAATGGAAAAGCCAGTGAGGGAAAAGCACAAAAGAAGCTCAAGATTCTGGAGCAAACCAGCACGTTTTCTGAAAACAAGTCTAAAGGGAATAACAGATTTGGGAGAATGTCCACTAAAGTATTGAGAGGACCTCAACTCTCCCAAATGGATCCCCTCAAATACTTGATTATGATGAAACTATAAAGGAGAAAAGACTAATTTATAAATTTCAAATTTGTTCATTTCTTTAAAGAGACGTGCCTGAGGAGAGTCATTTATGTAAAATGACATGGGGAAGAGAAAGGAAGGAGACATCTTCAGTGATCAAGGGCACTCCAGGACTTAACTGAGTCCTGATTTAACTGAGATAAGATCAACATTTTAAATTATTTCTGTATAAGGACTTAGTGAAAAAATGCTGTTGCCAGGTTTAGATATATTTATTCCAGTATTTTCAGAATACTTGTGGAACTACAGAAGACAGTAGCAAGTCCTGTAGACTTGCTTGAGCAATCCTTGCCCAAACTTTCTATTTGTTTTACAATAACAAGAGAGTGCAGATTTTACATGAACTCAAGGAACAGAAGAGTTAGAAAACAGGAGTCAAATTAATTAGTACATCCACTGAGAAGTGGTGGAGTTGCCAATAAAGTATAAACTTTTGCCAAGTCTACTATATCCCAGAAAAAGGAGGCTTGAACTTTCTATGTGTGTGGACCTTATATGGACCTTAGTGTGTGCAAGTGCACATACTTTTCAGTACCTTCAGGGATGTTATAGAAAAGCAAGCTTAAAACAGTGTGGTATCCTCAGTGAGACTGAACATCTTGGGACATAATGCTAACCAATATCTGGTAGTAAACCCATTCAACCCTCCCTGAACCCAGGGGTGAACAACGATTTGCAGAACGGCGCCGAAGAACAAGTCCCAGATATGGCAATTTCTTAACAATCAGATCCAAACCTCTGCAAGACAGAAACAAAATGCAGAATCCATAAAAATCAGTATATGGCCACTCAGCAGGCCTTATGGATGCTAAAATAACCACTTGTGGAGAATGCTCTCCTCTGCATGTCTAAAAAGAGTTCAGATGTTCATTCCACTCAGAGATGCTTATGAAGCAGCCATATTCTGAAATGAACCCCAATAGGAAATAATCAGTTTAATACAGATATCTTTGCCCAAGCTTAGAGAAACATTAGAACAGTCCTTGTACACACTGACAGGTCTTAATTGAGATGGATGTGGTGACGTTCCTGTTAGCTTTGAAGCAAAGGATCAATCTGGTACCTTGGCAAGGCTAAAACTTCTTGTTTGGCTTTATCAGCCACTAGCAGCCTTCTAGCCCTCACAACCCAGCTGCTTACAGGTAGGTTTGTCATCCTCAGAGGTGCACTGCAATTCTGTGCAAAAGTGGGGAAATTGATTTGAGAGCCTGTAGAGGAAAGCACTGAATGGAACACATTTTGTCCTCTTGCATGTACAGGGGACTCGACAAAGATGACTGCCAAAACAAACAAAGAAACAGGAAATCCTGTCATATGTGTCCATCCACTGTCTAAAGTCCTTTTCACTGACTTGGCAAAGCTCCTAGTAACTATGATCCTGTTAAGATGTAGACTTTCCCTCTCTCTTTCTCCTAAGTGGCAGGTCAGAGGTTGAGCAGCTTAACAATGTTCTTTAGATTCTAATCTCAGATCCTTGCAAGACATCTGAGAGAGGCAGGAAAGCAATTCTCCTTCCTGCCCATTCTCTTCATTCACCATTTGTTTTTCTGCTCCTTTTTCTCTAAATCATTATTTTTTGTTTATATATACCACTGTGCTGAAGATAAGTGGGAATCTAGGCATATAACATGAAGATTTTTAGCTGCACTAATTCTAGAATTTGCTTGGTTTATTATGAGATTAAAAACTGAAAAACCAAAATTACATGGAAAATCTTGTGGAAAATCTAAAACGATTTTCACATTTGAGTGCTTCATTTAGGGTGACTTCTCACTAAAGGAAATACCTGTGTTGCTTCTGATGGGATGCAAATCAAAAATACTTCTCAGTTTCTGTGCTTTATATGGTAATGATATGCTGCCTCTTTGAAAGATGACTTGAGACTAACAATATACTTTCAAAAGATTTCAAAATACTGGTATATTTTCTACCTAACTTCAAAAGGTTTTCAGGTTTTTTTGTCTTTTTCACTTATTCCAAAAGTAAAAACTCCAAATAAGGATGAAAAGATCATTTCAGATGAGTAGGTTGTTATGTTTTTGGTTTGGTTTTGTTTTGTTTTGTTTTACTTTAACAGCAAAAAGGTTGATTTCTGAAACTACACCAGAATTTCTTTGGGCTCAAATGGAGCTTAAAAACCATTTTATTTTAAATAAAGATATTCATACTCTTCTTTTAGACTTTCTCAGGTACTACAGGCTGAGGTTAACCTCCCCTTTGGTTTTGTTGGATCAAAAAATAGCTTCCTATAAGATTTTTAGACAGAGGTTTTGTTGCATTTGCTTTTTTTCCCCAGAGACAGGGAGATGGAGGTATTCTGGTCATTTTGTGGTTGATGGGTGTCAGCAGAAGACTTATTTTTAGGGAACGTGGAAAAGTGCCAAGGAAGCACAAGACTAAGAGATCCCAAAGGAGAAGGAATAGTTACCCTCAGAAGAGGGACTGACTAGCAAGCAAGGAGGATGTGACCTGTATCCTCCTTCCCTACTATGCTGGTTTTGGTTGGGATACAGTTAATTTTCTCCACAGTAGCTGATATGGGGCTGTGTTTTGGATTGTTGCTGGAAACCATGTTGACAACACAGGGATGTTTTAGGTGTTGCTGAGCAGCACTTGCACAGAGCCAAGGCCTTTTCTGCTTCTCATCCTGCAAGCAAGTGGGCTGGGAGTGCAGAAATTGTGAGGGGACACAGCCAGTACAGCTGACTTCAAGTGACCCAAGAGATATCTCCATACCATCTGGTGTCATGCTCAGCATATAAAGCTGGGGGAAGGAGGGGACATTCACCATCATGGTGTCTGTCTTCCCAAGTCACTGTTAAGTGGAATGATGACCCAGTTTGTCTGGGAATGGCTGAACACCTACCTGCCCACAAGAGTGAGTGAGTGGCTGTGCGGTGCTTACCTGCCAGCTGTGTTTAAACCATGACATCTATACATTTTCTCTTCGAGATAATATGCTTTTCCTTATCTCCTTAAATGTTTTCCAATAAAACTGTTGGAGTCTGGGTAAGATGGAATTTTTAAAAGATACTTAAACTGTTTCCTTTTTACTATAAAAAGACATTAAATGCTTGCATCTGAGTCCTATTCCAATTTCAATAGCTACCTCAGATGTTAGAACTGGAACCATCCCTAAATTTTTGTTGTCTGTTTGTTCACACTTGCTCTTGCAAACCACTGACATGTCAGTTCATGCTGTTAAAAACTTCTGTCTTTCACTGGAATGAAAACAGCATATCCAATTGTGGATGACGTGTCTTGTGTGCAATGTACATGTGTATGAAAACCTGAGCAAGTTGTAATGCACTTGTGCAAACAAGCATATTTTACTACTGATCCACAAAAAGGAAACAGACTTTAGCTCATTTGCCTCTGAAACTGTATGGTCTGAACAGTTCTAGTGACATAACACTGTTCAATGTCTAAGAGTTGATTTCCTAGGGTTTTGCTTATTTCATGGCATAATAAAGGTGTCATGTCTAATTATGTTTCACTGTGTAGTACTAAGAAAAATCTTTAAAACGGCAGTTGTTTTTTTGACCTCATCTTCTGATGAACTCTTCTGATCAGCTCTATGGCTGTGTTTTAGGGAAAGTTACAAATTTAGCCACATACAGACCAAAATCAAATTTAATCTAGTCATCCAGGCTCCAGGTAGAGTAAATGAAGAGAGACTGACATTTCTAGGTGATCCATCATACCCTTCTCGGACTCCCAGTTTAAGACAGAAAAAATCACTTTCTAGAGGTGCCTATTACTCATCAGTGATTACTGAAGGAGAACTGACAACAAAGATATACATCCAAGGTTATAAGTGATGACTTTCACTCTTAAATCTGGAGAACCTTCAAGAGTACCTCATATGCACTAAACTCACTGTGGTGCATTTCAGCATCTGCTGGCTAGAATTCTTACCCTTGCTTATGTGTGTGGAAAATGGCAAAACATCACGAATAAGCAAAGCCACAAGCTAGATTTGTGAACTGGCAAGCTAAAGCTTCACAAACCAAGAAGACTTTAACCAAATTTTGTGAAGCTTTCTGTGATGAAAACACAGGAAAGATTTCTGTGAATAAAGATTAACATGAGATATTCATGTTTCCCTCTACAGTGGAGCATACAAAATAACATCTATACAAAACAAAATGAGAGAAAAAAATTGGCAGCCAAAATATGGATTGATAATTATCATTATCAATCCTCTACTCCATGTCTGATTGAATCATTATTGTCATTACTTAATACTGGTTGCAACAGCACACTCACAACATTGTCTACCTTCTATATTAAATGCTATTTGGCCTCTTTGTTTAGCCATCTTTTATTAGCCACAGACCATTATGATACAGTAGAATCTAATAACCCTTTATTTCATTACAGTAACAATTTTTCTTTGAAAGTGGGCTCATTTGTATCTTGGCCACAAACCTAAATGTAAACGTAAATGCTGCTTTACTAAACAGAGACTCCAGGATATAAATACTTCTTGTAGTGACTCTGAAATGCAAGACAGTGACTTCTACAATTCACACAAACTCGGTGAAGGTTTGTGAAAGTTTGTCTTGAAAACAGATGCCTACTGAAAAACTTTGACTTGAGCAGAGAAGTGGAGTTCATGGAATTTAGTTGCTGTCCAAGTGACCTTCTGTATGACCAGACAGTTGCAAACACCAAACACAACGTGGACAGGACATGGCTCTCATGCCGGTCAGTGGGCTATGACAGAGAACTCATTCTATGTATTGAAATGTCTAAATGTTTTGGAGTAAGTGACTGCCAGAAATAAGTTATTCAATTTGGAGAGGAGCAGGTGCCTATAGAGATGAACTCGGCATAATTTAAATATGAAAACAAAGAAAGAAACTTAGGGTTGACATTGGATTTTTCAAATAAACAGCTTAAACACTGCAAAAAAAGAGTAATTAATAAAAAACCCCCGGAGAACCTTATTACATCTGCCAATAATAAAAACATTTCTTTTTTAGGATATTCAAAGAAAAATTCAGTATTCCTGAGGGCTGAGACAAACTAATTCTCAAATGTCAGCAAGGGCAATGCAGGCAATCATAGCACAGTTGGCCTGATATTAATTCAGGAATTTGATTAACAAAGAACCAAAGTATAATAATGCAATGCCATAAGCATAGGTTTATGAAAAGCAGATTTTATTAAAGTAACTCTATCTTTTTATGAGATTATCAATTTGGCTAACAAGGTTGAAAGTGTAGTTTTATATTTCCGATTGGCAATTGGATTAGTATCTTACCAAAATGTAAAATGACAACCAAAAAATCAACATTCACAACAGAAAGATAAAAAGACAGGTTACAGGTACTTCTCAATATGGATTAAGGCAGAATCATAGCCTAACTAATGCACTTGTAGTGGAGGTACAGAAACCAGTTTTTGGTCCTGTACTATTTATCCTTACTGGTAATGAGATAAAAGAAAAACAAAAACTTTATCCTATGAAGTCTAAGGCAAAACACAAATTAAGAGTGATAGAAAAGACAGCAAAAAGGTCCTTCTATCTGTCTGAACAGCATCTGGAAAATTAAATGCAAGCAAATAATATACAAGATATTAATTCTAACCTATGGAGAATTGCACAACCATAGACAAGGCCACACAGACAGAATAAGGCTTTCTGTTCCTGGGAAACACTGATTATGAAAAAAGGCCTGAGACCAGGATGACTAATGTGTTGAAAACAGGCTGCTATTCTTGTGACCTGAAGAGCTATGGAGAGCCTTCTCAAGCAGCATGAACAAAAGCAAAAGCAGGAAAGCTCTACTGCTTCACTGCTGCATATTCAGTCCTGTTCCGATGTCTGCAACTTGAGAAAAGATGCTGATGAACTAGAGGACATTCAGGAAAGGGAACAGTACCTAATGACTGCAAAAGTTGCCTTAAAGTTTAGTTTAGTTTGATCATAGAAAATTACAGTCATACCCTCTAATGGCAGGAATTTGCACTTTATTGCACCTACAATGGCACCTACTTGCAAAACATACTTACATGGAGCCACTCAACTCAAAACACCATTTTTAAACAACACAAGCGCTCAGGCATTTCCAAGGTGTGATTCATTATAATAAACACATGGAAAGCAGTCCATCTGAACTGTATCCTGAAAATACGTATTTTTCTTCACTGGCTATCAGGAAAGGAAGGCTTGACTACGTCAGATGTAATATAAACACTAGGAAGACCTGAAAGTTAGGTGAGATCACTTCCATGCCCATTAAGCATGAATATCGTGAACAGAAATTTGCTAAGAGACAGCTTTTCATCCAGTAACATTTTAAACTAGACAAATGCATTAAAGAAGTTAAACACAAAGGGAGGGAAATTAACCGCCAGAATGTTATTAAGTCTGGTGCTGATTTTTCCATAATTGGAAATTTTAAATTACAATTTTTTTTAAGACATGCTTTGTCTCAAACAGAAATTAATTCAGGGAAGCCATAAAGCCTGTTCTATGAGAAGCACAGATTGGATGACACAATGCTTTTTCTGGTTGTATGATTTAGGACTTGTTGAATACATAAGTAGAAAACACAGCGCTGAGAACAGTCTTTCATTTATAAAATTACAATAAGATGTTTTAAGAAGGATTCTTCTTTCTCTAATCTTGATAACATCAAGAAGCAGAAGTCTGAATGTCTATCAGTACTTGGTTTCTCTTTGTACATATTTTGTAAAAATATACTCTGATCTGTGTGATCAGAATATCTTTGTGGTAACATGTAATAATTTCCTACTTTGATGGTTTCCTTATCGAACATGGTTTGCCAAAACAGAAGCTGATTGTAAGGGGTGTTTTATAGAATATACCTCAAGAGAACATGAAAGGGAAGGCAATTTATTGGGATGATTCAGTTTTCATATTTTAAAGAAAGAGTACATGGCCAAAATAATTTATAAACATGACTTAAAACGATAACCATACAAACCAGTGGTTTGCCTTAAGAGAATGTTTATACAGAAAAGTGAAGGTCTCTGAAGGTGCAGTGATGTCTAACAGGAAAATCATACTCCAGTGTCCGAGTGAGTGACAGAGGAGCACAGAAGAACCCTGGCTGAAATGGTATTATTCACAGAATTGCAGAATATACTGAGTTGCAAGGGAGCCACAAGGATCACTGAGTCCAACTCTCGGCCCTGTACAGAGGCATCCCCAAGAGTAGCACCCATGTACCTAAGGAGTATTGTCCAAATGCTTCTTGAACTCTGCCAGGCTTGGTGCTTGTGACCACTTCCTTGGGGAGCCTGTTCCAGTGCCCAACCACCCTCTGGGTCAAGAACCTTTTCTAATATCAAACTTAAACCTCCCCGGACACAACTTCAGACCTCAGGTCCTGTCACTGGTCACCACAGAGAAGAGATCAGTGCCTGCTGCTCCTCTGCCCCTCACGAGGAAGTTGTAACTGCAATGAGGTCTCCCCTCAGTCTGCTCTTCTCCAGGCTGCACAGACCAATTGCCCTCAGCCATACAGCTTCCCCTCAAGGCTCTTCACTGTCTTTGTTGCCCTCCTTTGGACACTCTCTAACAGCTTAGTATCTTTCTTATATTGTGCTACCCAAAACTGCACATAATATTCCAAGTGAGCAGAGTGGTACAATCCTCTCCCTCGACTGGCTGGCGATGCTTTGCCTGATGGCCCTCAAGACACAGTTGGCCCTCCTGGCTGCCAGGGCACTGCTGACTCATATTCAACTTGTCCTTGACCAGGTCCCTTTCCATGGCACTGCTTTCCATCATCTCATTCCCAGTCTGCATGAACATCCAGGGTTGCCCCCTCCCAGGTGCAGAATCTGGCACTTCCCCTTGTTGAATTTTGTGTGATCGGTGATTGCCCAGTGCTCTGATTTGTCGAGGTCTCTCTGCAGGGCCTCCCTGCCTTTGAGGGAGTCAACAGCTCCTCCCAGTTTTGTGTTATCTGCAAGCTTGCCCAGTATCCCTTCCAGTCCTGCATCCAACTCATTTATGAAGGTGTTGAAGAGCACAGGGCTCAGGATGAAGCCCTGCAGAATCCCACTAGTGACAGGTCACCAGTCAGATGTCACCCCATTCACTATTACCCTCTGTCCTTGATCCATGAGCCAATTGCTCACCCACCACACGATGTGTTTATCCAGCTGTGGGCTGGATATTTTTGTCCAGAAGGATCCTGTGAGAGACAATATTGAAACCTTTACTGAAATCCAGAAAAATTACAGCAATTGGCTTCCATTGGTCAGCTAGGTGGGTTACCTTGTCAGAGAAGGAAATCAGCTTTGATAAGCAGGACTTTATCCTCATGAAGCAGTGCTGGCTGTGATCAAAGATTGTGTTGTCTTTCAACACCTCCCAGAATAATCTTCTCCATTAACTTTACCAAGAACTGAAGGGAGACTGACAGGCCTGTAATTTCTGGGGTCCTCCTTCTTGCCCTTCTTGAAAATCAGAACAATGTTCACCAGCTTCCAGGCAGCTGGGACCTCTCCACATTCCCAAGACTGCTCAAAAATCATCCTGAGAGATTTTGTAATGACATCGGCAGCTTTTTGAGGATTCTGGGGTGAATCCCATCAGGCCCCATAGATTTGTAGGGATCCATCTGGGGCAGCGGATCCTCACAGTATCAGGGTCAACTGGGAGTTGACCATTCTCACAGTCATGGTTCTCCAAGTCAGGGCACTGGGACTCCCTCGGTCCGTCATTTATGTTGAACATAGTGGCAAAGACAGTGTTAAAAATCTCTGCCTTGTCTCTGTCCCTGTTTGTGAGGTGACCACCCCCATCTGTAACAGGCCAGTCGTATTTATATCCTGCCTATTGCCATGAATGTATTTGAAAAAACTCTTTTTATTGTCCCTCACATTTCTGGCCAGCTTCAGCTATAGTTAAGCTTCGGCCACACACATTTTCTCCCCACAGAAGCAAGCAGCACCTCTGAATTCTTCCCATGTCACTTGACCTTGCTTCCACTGCAAGTATATTCACAGGCACATGAAGGCAAGCTGTCCTGAGAACCTGGAAAAGGCTAAAGTGCATATTACAGATCACCAACAAATGCCTGGTCATCTGCTACAGAACCAAGCTGAATAAACAAAAAGATTCGAGGCTTCCTTGTATAGTAGCACACTCTGGAATAAAATTGTGTAAGAAAACTGTACATTGTACAAGAAAGGACGTGGCAATGTTGTATGCATTACAGAATTTTGTATTCCAACTGCTGCACATAATGCTTTTCATTCTTTCCTTGTGGCATCTAAGATATTCACCAAATCCAGTCAATTGTCCTGCCTCTGTCCCAATGGGAACTTTATAACACCAAGCTGAGGCTCCAAGAAGGGCAGGAGAGCTCAGAAGGAAAACACATATTTCTAGCATTAAGCAAATAGGCCGGAATTATTCTGTGAGAACCCGCTGACTAACACTCTAGAAAGAAATTAAATCAGAACAATACTGACCTAAAAATGCACAAATGGTTTTGTTAATAGGTATGGAATCAAACAGAGAATTCAAAGTGAAGAAGGCAGGCAATGTTTGCCAATGCTCTTCCATAAACTGTGATCTTACCAAAAATTGCATTAGTTACAAGCATCAGATGTTGTTATGGGACATCACTGTGCATCANGAAAAATTACAGCAATTGGCTTCCATTGGTCAGCTAGGTGGGTTACCTTGTCAGAGAAGGAAATCAGCTTTGATAAGCAGGACTTTATCCTCATGAAGCAGTGCTGGCTGTGATCAAAGATTGTGTTGTCTTTCAACACCTCCCAGAATAATCTTCTCCATTAACTTTACCAAGAACTGAAGGGAGACTGACAGGCCTGTAATTTCTGGGGTCCTCCTTCTTGCCCTTCTTGAAAATCAGAACAATGTTCACCAGCTTCCAGGCAGCTGGGACCTCTCCACATTCCCAAGACTGCTCAAAAATCATCCTGAGAGATTTTGTAATGACATCGGCAGCTTTTTGAGGATTCTGGGGTGAATCCCATCAGGCCCCATAGATTTGTAGGGATCCATCTGGGGCAGCGGATCCTCACAGTATCAGGGTCAACTGGGAGTTGACCATTCTCACAGTCATGGTTCTCCAAGTCAGGGCACTGGGACTCCCTCGGTCCGTCATTTATGTTGAACATAGTGGCAAAGACAGTGTTAAAAATCTCTGCCTTGTCTCTGTCCCTGTTTGTGAGGTGACCACCCCCATCTGTAACAGGCCAGTCGTATTTATATCCTGCCTATTGCCATGAATGTATTTGAAAAAACTCTTTTTATTGTCCCTCACATTTCTGGCCAGCTTCAGCTATAGTTAAGCTTCGGCCACACACATTTTCTCCCCACAGAAGCAAGCAGCACCTCTGAATTCTTCCCATGTCACTTGACCTTGCTTCCACTGCAAGTATATTCACAGGCACATGAAGGCAGGCTGTCCTGAGAACCTGGAAAAGGCTAAAGTGCATATTACAGATCACCAACAAATGCCTGGTCATCTGCTACAGAACCAAGCTGAATAAACAAAAAGATTCGAGGCTTCCTTGTATAGTAGCACACTCTGGAATAAAATTGTGTAAGAAAACTGTACATTGTACAAGAAAGGACGTGGCAATGTTGTATGCATTACAGAATTTTGTATTCCAACTGCTGCACATAATGCTTTTCATTCTTTCCTTGTGGCATCTAAGATATTCACCAAATCCAGTCAATTGTCCTGCCTCTGTCCCAATGGGAACTTTATAACACCAAGCTGAGGCTCCAAGAAGGGCAGGAGAGCTCAGAAGGAAAACACATATTTCTAGCATTAAGCAAATAGGCCGGAATTATTCTGTGAGAACCCGCTGACTAACACTCTAGAAAGAAATTAAATCAGAACAATACTGACCTAAAAATGCACAAATGGTTTTGTTAATAGGTATGGAATCAAACAGAGAATTCAAAGTGAAGAAGGCAGGCAATGTTTGCCAATGCTCTTCCATAAACTGTGATCTTACCAAAAATTGCATTAGTTACAAGCATCAGATGTTGTTATGGGACATCACTGTGCATCAAACACAATGACAAGCTATATTAGCATAATGGGTTATTATTCCCAGATCCATGTGATCAGCACTCCATGGCAACCCAACGATAATGAAACTCTTTGTCAGTAAGAAAGCATGTACAAAAATATACGAAGGACGAACCTCAAGTACCTGAAATGGTACATAAGGATGTTAATACATTAAGAACTTAAACACTGACATTTATTTCCATATATAGACAGAAATTTTCCCCATGTTCTCAGCCAACCATCACCTTTGTGGGGACTTGACATTTCCAGGACACTTCCGCTCAGGGCTTATCAACTGAGAAGTTGGGTGCTTAAACTCAGCCTGTGGAACAGAAACCATAAAAATGACCCAAATGATCAAGTAAGTAAATCAGGCAAATCAGGCAGCAGCTCACAACAGGATCCACAACAGCCAGCCTGGGCCTGACCGTGCCTTAGATACATCCTCACAGGGACCTCACATTGTTGGATCACTTCAGATGTTCCAAGTGGAGCAGAGAAGCAGCTTCTCTGCTTTATGGCTGTAACTGCTTTTTATGTAGCAGCCTAACAGCTAAAGAACTCATCCAGAATGTGGTAATTTTGGGTTAAATCTTAATTAAGCCTCAAGGTTTTGAACTCACATCTCCCACTCTCTTGAAGAGCACTCTTCTTTCTTGGTTACCGGCTAGAATGGTAAGGATTACCCATGTCCTGCTTCTTCAAGGTTAGACAAATTTTAAGAAAGAATTCAATGTGCTTAAATAAGAGATGAAATGTAACAGCGAGCATGGCTCTAGCTCAACTGTTGCCACTTAGTCAACCAATTAATGAGAACTACTGAAAGCAATGTGGTAGATTAAATTCTAATAAAAAGTAACATTGAACAGTAAAGGCATCTGGGCAAGGAAATGCCTACACTGCACAACTGCCTCTTGTTCTTGCCACTGTGTGTTAGATAGACTTCACAAATTCCTCCAAAGCAGACTCTTCAGATATTTCTACCTGTTTTCTGACGGAGTCTGAGTCATGCTAAGTAATTTATATCATATTTGTGCTCATGCTAGGCTTCTTTTTGAATCTAAATTTATTGTCTCACAAAGCACAGCAACAGGTAGGAAAAGGATCAGCCTCCAAAGCAAATTGTTCCAGATGTCCCTCTCTTGCTAGTAAAAGACATCCCTGACTTGGCACAGAGTATTCTTGTGATAATAAATGCCACTAAGCAAATGGTGCACAAAAAACATATAGGAACTTCTAAATGCTATAGTGTCCCCAGTCCAGAATAATAAGGACCAAGCTATTAAACCCAAATAAATCACTCTTTCACATGAGATAAAAAGATGCCAGGATAATGACCAGTAATATGAACATCCACTGAACGCTGACGTTCTTCTACTACATTCTAACCAACAGTGAATGCTGCACTTGTAACAGTAGTATTTGCTGCATATAATTTTATTTATGTTTTTTAACAAGATAAATGAAAATGTGAAAGGATTACAGTTAATCAGATTATTTTGGGGACTCCAGGGTATGTTAAATATGACACTCACATATACTAGCCACTTAACCAGAACCAAGTGGATGGATGCTGTCTCCCACAGCTAGACCCAGGCCACTGGCTCCTACTCTCTCTGTAGATGGAGGCACAGTGAGAATTTCATGCATGGACCCTCATCTACCTCAGTAGATTTTACCTGGTGGGCAGATGAGCACTTGAACATCAGATTTGACACATGACAGAAAATGAAACCCTCCTGAGGAAGTGGAAGGATAGATGAGAAAAGTCACTGTTTAAAGAAGAACGATTACCTTGGTCATACATTTGGACCAATCTCTGGCATGTCTGTGAGCTACATAAACAGGCTTGTAGTATTTGATTTATGTACTGAAATCCGTATGCCCCTGGCCACCTTAGCTGCTCAGTAGACACAAGCTATTTTGAGTTATTTTGCCTTGACCAACAGAAGAGCACAGAGAGATCCAACCAAATGAGCTATTCCGTGGCAGCTGTCTATCATAAAGGTAACACAATTAATGAAATAATTTAAACTACATCCTTAAATGTAAACCTGGATAAGCATCCTGAAAAGCTGAAATCTATAGCGTAATCTTTTATTCAGTATTACAGAAAAGATTCTGTCACAGAAATGAGTTACAGTAGATAAAATTGCAAATATCGGGCACAAGGAGTCATAGAAAAATTGTATTATGTGATTTTTTTAAAAAAAACCTTTACAATGTATTTTGATTTTGTGAGTCTGCAAAAAGAAATCAAAGATACTTTCTTTTTCTGAAAAAAAGTATAGCCTAAAACATGGAATAACTAATACAGTAATTTTAAAATACAGCTTGTACTTTTTAAAAACCACACATAAAATCAGTCTAACTCCAATTCTACTGATGTAAACAGTTAAAATACTCTCTAGTTTTCACTGAAAAAGCCTTAGGACAATGCTTAGCTTTCTGAAAATGCTTCTCAGTACATCTTACTTAAATCATCAACACAGATATTTATCAGATTTTCAGGACACTGTGCCAGTTCTACAGTTTATGGAAAACCATAGCTATAATTTGAATCCACAATGTATATGCTTGAATGAGTCAAAATAGAAAAAACAGACTGAAAAAATTGTCATTGATCACACTGATCACTTCTGTCAAAAGAAGTTTCATGTCTGAAGATCATTTTCTGTATTAATTAGAAAGACATCATTTGTTATTTATATTTACACACATATCACAGTAATGTATAGATTTGAACCTTCAGCCAAATGTTTCAAACACTGCTTCTATAAAGTAAATACATCCAACCTAGTAAATGTAAACTATATCAACTTGAAGTGCCTTTTCTGGGTTCAGTATTATAAAAACTCAAACTTTATAACAAAAAGCCATGCCCCAAGGATATCATCATAATACAAATGTAATGTTTAAAAATGCATGATATCTCAGGCAGGCAGGCTTTAGGAGAATTTACAATAAGGTTGAATTTTGGTAGTAAATGTGGTAACTGTGTAAGAGGATCTGAGAAATATTATACACCTCTTTGCACTTAATTGAGAAAAACACTTGATTAAAATCAGTGGCAGCAAGTTTGAAGAAACTATCTCATTACTTTGCAGAAACAGATTCCTTTCTGTAACAAGAAAAGTAATGCAGAAGTTAATAACAGACTTTATAGTGATCTAAATAGAATGGTATTAATATGAGGCAGAAGGCCCTTCTAAGTATCTATTAATAGCATAAGCACATGATAAATTTAAACAAACACTAACTTGCCAGCAATGTGATGCTTCCATGTTACTCCTTGAAGGACTACTGTTTGTCCTCAAATAAATGAAAAACCCTTACTTGTAAATGGCATTCTCAGAGCTCTGTTGTAGTAGACAGACCCCCCAGAATTCCCACTTTGGGCAAAACAGAGCTGGGACTTGGCCCAGGAGCAGCTATGCATGTGCATGGACCTTCTGTCACTGCAGCTGCAGCGAGAAATCCTGTTTCTCCCCTTCCAGTGAAGAGCTGGCCCTTACACGACAGCGTAAGAATGTAGCCAGTCTTTTTTTTTATGTTTCAAAAATAAATTCTATCTTGAAAGACATTTACAGATTCCCATGGTAACTACATTTTCAGAATTTTACTCTAAATAATTCCTTATTTCATTTCATTATTGTTTTTTCTTTCTTAATGCTTGTATAGTTCAATGTAAGGATGAACACAAATGTCACAATATGCTGTGTACCTTCTTTCAAATCCCTAATCAGAATATAAAACAAAGCCTAGAGTTCATCTCTGCAGTTCACAATTGCTTAGCTCAATCTATAGTGGTAACAAACCATCAGCAAAGAAATTTCATATTTACAGTGTCTCATGCCAATTTTAACACATTGCTCATAAAACTATTATGCTTGAATATATGCTGAGTGACTCTCAAAAATTCACTAATATCCCAATACATGATTTGTTTTCATTCAGCTGAGAACTTTGTCAAAAGCCCCCAGATCCGCCTGTCAGCCTCCCCTGGGGGATGATAAGACAGACTAATTTTATTATCTTATACACTGCCTTCTGTATTGGAGAAGTGCATTAGGAAGTTACCCGCTACTGCATTACAAGTACTAATTAACAGAATAATAATCTGCCAGGACTATTTCTTTGTACATCTATATGCTTTCCACTGTGCTGCACTACCTCACTGGACTTAGGCTTTCAGAAGCAAGGTAATATAGAGGACATATGATTAATCTGATGCCAAATGAACCAACTGTTGACCCAGTTACCTTAACAGCATGCTCAAGTCACTTGCTGTTCTCCTCACCTGATAACATTTAACACTTCCTGTCACCTAACACAAGCACTAATACAAAGGAAGGCACACACTGTGCTGGAAGGATGTGCTATAAAGCAAGGATGTAGGATGGAAATCAGGTATGCACTGCATTCTGCTCTTGGGAGGGGATTTCTGTCTCTCACCTCCCTCATCTCCCCAGCTGCTCTCTTCTTACTCCATCTCTACAATCTGGTGTCTCCTCATGGCTGTGTCTTCCCCACTTCAGGCTCTCTATTCCAGTTCCAGTTTCTCATTTGCTGTTTGTCCAGCTAAACATCGTTCATCTCATCCTTACAGCGCTCTCAACCGCATGCCATCCCTCCTCCCACCCCTCTTCAGTTTCTCCTTGGTTCCATCTCATATCAGTGACTCTCAATTTCACTCCCACTGCCTGGGAAGTATCAGTTCCCATTTCTGATTCCTTCCCCATGATGACTCCCCTGCCTCTTCTCCATTCCTGCTGGCTCTTTGCTGGGCTTTTATTTCGCATTCACTCCCCTCTGCCCTTGCTTCCTTTCTGCAGTTACTGTACAGACAGTTGGCTGTAAGGCATCTGTTCTCCACCCACTCCCAACATCCTCTTCAGGAGAACTTTTAACATGAACAAACAAGGGGGGATGTTTTAGCATTTTTTTATTCTTAGAGAGGGTAGAACCATTTCTGCAGAGAATTCCAAAATCCACCTTCAGGGACATTAATTTAAGTGGGTAACACCCACTTCTACCTGTCCTGTCCCTTACTGCTTAAATACATGACAGACAAATAAGTAAAAACAATCAACATTTTAAATTTCACATTCCCTTTGAAAATATTTTCATCTTCTATGACATATTTGCTAAAGATTCACTATGGACATGCATAAGACTTTGCATAATTTACTACAAACCCTGATGATTTTTGTATTCCAAAATGCGATACACTCCAACCTCTGATTCCCAGAGAATCAGAAATGCTCTTGATCAAGCACTCATCCCAGGCAAGAATGCATACATTGCTCTGCCACATATTCCTGCTTACGAGCAATAGAACAAAAACCAAAATAACCACCTAGCTTTGGCTCAGATGGCACACAGAGTGGTGTGAGGTTATTTGTTTCAAACATCTCCCTTCAAAGGAAAAGAATTAGAGCTGAGTAATTTTCTCCTCATTTAAGACATCAGTAGCAACAAATATACATGTTGTGGAATTCAAAATAATTCTGTGGTGTTTGCATATTAAAATTATTACTTACTGACAATTAAAAATCTCATTATATATGATAACTGGTTGAGTCATCATTTACAGTATGTCTGTCACTGGGCTACCAAGAGAGTAAAGGAAAAAAGTTCTTCCAGTAAAGAAATAGAAGACAGGGCTTAATTTCCAGATCTAACACAGGTTCTGTGCAATCTTGTGTCCCTCAGTTAATTTCTCTGTTCCAATTTGCCCAGGAATAGCAATAAAGCAATCTTTCCTATTCAGGTAATAATGCTGAAAGAATTCAAGTCTGTAAAGCTTCCAGATGGGAAGAACTGTATGTATTATTACTATAATGTAGACCATTGCAAGCAATTTATTTGCAGCAGTTTCTCTGCACCTGAATTAATGCATATCAATCTGCATCTTGTGCATGTATAGTAAAATACACAACACTATGAGTTTTGCGTGCAGTCCTTTCTAAGGTGTGACTGATGCTTGTCTCACAGTTGGGGCATTTACAAAGGCTGCCACAGCAAGGATTTTCTTATGTCTGAGAAGACAGACAGCTGATGCTGCCATTTTTCATCAGCTGAACTTCCCTCTTCACTATCTAACAGCCTCAATTTACAAATTCTGTAGAAGAATTTTACTCTTCTCTGAATCGTTCTGAATTTGGTTAAAATGTTCAAAAAAAAGCAGGCAGACTGAATAAGCCTTGCTTCCCTTGGAAAACTAAAACCAATTCCAGTTACAAGAGAATGAATGGCCAAACCTGATGCCAGGTAGCTCAAACTACTTTCAACACGTGATATCTCAGTAATATGCATGGAATAAAGTTCATTTTGAAAACATACAACAATACATTACTGTGAGTACATGCAGAAACCTATTCTGCACATTACTGAAGGGAGAACTGTGGTGAGAACTCTATCCTGTTAACCTTCTAACTAAAAAACTAAATTGATCCACACATGTAAAGGCATTCATAAATAACATTCAGAAATGCAGTAAGAAAGATAATTCTGTATATTCTGTTCTATGAAAGTTGTTCAAGAGAGTCAGTATCAAAACAAACATTTATAAATGGACATCCTTTGAAGTTTTATTTATTCTACATACAAGTTAAGACTCCTCAAAGATACAAAGACAGAAAAGAGCTAGAGAGAGATAGCTAGAGTTCAGGGTGAAAATGTTAGTATAATGATCACCCAGTTATAGGAGAATTCCTGCAAAACACCACCTTTGGCAGACTTCTGTGTTGAGCCATGTATTACTTAAGAATTCAAGTCAAGCCTTTCAAAATAAAACGGAAACTGTGCAACTTCACAATTATAAATAAAATCAAGATCTGTTGCACTCTTTTTATGAGTCCTTGTCTAGTACCAATCCAACTAATTTCCACATTTTGGACATACACCATGGACATTATGACTAGTGAAAAAACACAACAGTCTCTCAACTTGTATTCATTAGCACTACATGTGATGACAGTAAATTTCTCAAAGCCTGGAAAGTACCCAGGATAAAGACTGTATAGCAGTCTCTCAAAAGGGCCTCCACTTTTTCTTTTTATTATGTGTGAAATTTTTCTCTAAAGCTCCAATCACCTAATTAAGCTCTTTATCAGCAATGCATTTCCTTGGAAGCACGTGATACTGTCACTAGAGTGATCCCACAGTATTTACAAAACAATACTCGGATTTCTCTTCAAATCAGTGGCCTGAAGAGCAGCCCAAACTCTCCCTTCTGAGACATTACAGAGCTGAATCCCTCAGGCGGCTCTGTAATACCAGTGATCTTATATTATGCACAAACATCAATACTGTTGGTGGTCTTTCTATATTGGTGACCTCTTTTTCATGCAGAGGAGGAGGCAAGTGGCATTCAGTAACTCAGTGAAACTACTGCTAGTCAGCTGAGAGCAAACTATGAAGCCAGTGTTTCTCAGATGTGCTTCATTCAGCTGCTTGTTTTAGCAAGCTCTGCTGTCTGCTGTGAATAGAAAAATTCTGCCATCCCTCAGTTTTGAATGTGACTATAATTAGCAAAATATAGAACATAAATATGGAAGGAATTGCCAGGCTTCTCAGTAGTTCCTGCGAAGAACACAGTCTCTGCTCCTGAACTCTGGACTGGAACAAGTTCTATCTTTCCCCCTTACAAGAAGTTCCAGACCAAGCTCCAGCACCTGGCAGACAGAGGCCAGAGACCTTGTTGGTGAAGACAGAGGCAAAAGTGTCACTCAGTACTTCAGTCCACTGTCACTACATTTCCTATCCCATTGAGTGGTGGGTCCACATTTCCCTTCTTCAGCCATTTACTACTAATGAAGCAATAGAAACTCTTCTTGTTGACTTTGATATCCCTTGCAAATCTCATCTCCAGCTGAGCTTTGAATTTGCAAGCACTGTCCCTGCATGCCTGGGCAATGTCTATAAATTCCTCCTTTGTAGCCAACTCACACTGCTGCCTCTGATAAGCTGCCTTTTTTGCACTGGAGCCCAGCCAAGAGATCCCTGATAAGTCCCATTCTTGTGCTTGGAAGATGTTGACCTCAAAGACCTGTCAGCTTCCTTGAGTTCCTTTGCCTTTCAGAGCTGCTCCCCACAGGACCCCACCTAACAGTTTCTGAAACCTCAAAAACTAAAATCTGCTCTCATGAAGTCCAGGGTCTGTACTCTGCCACTCTCTTTCCCTACTCTTATCACGATTTTGAGCTCCAATCAGGTCTTCCATGTTAATGGATAACAGACCCAGCTGCACTTCACCCATTCAGTCCATTGTTAATCAAGAAGTTACTTTCAACACCCCCAAGAAATCCTGACTGCTTATATCCTACTATTTTGCACTCCCAACAGACGACAGGAAGTTCAAGTCCCCGATGTGAACCAACATTAACAATTCATGAACTTCCTCAAGTTGTTTGAAGAAGGCTTTCTACATTTCCTCACTCTGACTGGTGGCCTGTAAGATTCCCACCATCACCTGGTAACCCTTCAAGTCCTCTCTTCTGATCCTGACCCACAAGCTCCCAAGCACACTGTCAGGCATCCACCCCACAGAAGAGCTCCACACCCATAAGCAGTGTTTTCACCAAGGCAGCAACTTTCACTCATTATCTTCTCTGCAGGTCCTTCCTCAAGAGCTTGTATCCATCCATCACAGCATTCCAACTGAGTGAGCTGTTAACACCAAAGCTGCTACTGCTCTGATGTTGTAACCTTTGACTGAATGCAGTGCTTGACTTCCTCAGGCATGTTTTCCAGAATGCATGTATTTGTATACATATACTTAAGCTATGTTACAATGTATATAAGGGCGTTTCCTCATCTTGGTTTACAGTTCCTGAACTACCTCTTACTCCCTTTGCCCTGCACCCTTTGCTTTCCACCCCCGTTCACTGCCACTTAACTGAACTAGGGGTCATAATCCCCCTTCATTGTCACCCCTAGTTTCCAGCTCTCAGTAGGATGATGACCCAGTCAGCAGATGTCTTGCCCTGCTTTGTCATACTGTTGAACATCTTTCTATTTACACTCTTAAAAATATAAACTGTAAAAAACTTTATCTGGCTGATAGAGCTGCTGTGAAGTTTGAACACTATGTTTAGCATTCCTTTTAGTTAATGCAATAGACAAAGGACTGGATGATTCAGAAGGAAGGATATTAAAGGACAAGGGATTTTCTTTCCATAGCCATTTGATTCAAATCTAGTTTGGGCAACTGCAGTGACTGAAAAATTACCAACTCACAAATAACTCAGCTATTTGCCTCTGTGAAATTATTCTTCAGTCCAAATTTATCACAGAAACAATAGCAACAACTTCACTGCTGATGTTCTGAAGCAGAGAAGAGAGGGATGCAGAGTTAGACTGGCCTGGAGAAGGAACTAGTTCTGATACTTAAAAGCAGGCACAGATGCAGGAGTCACTATTAAAGCAAATATGATTCACCATACAGTTCCACCAGTCTAATAGCAGGAATCAGCCAAAACTACCTCCCACTCTTGGTAGTGTACTCACATCCCCTTTCTCATGCTGACACCAGCATCTGCACCATTTTAGAAAGTTTAACTTGCAGGATATTAACTCTGGGGGTATTCAGGGTGGGAGAAAAGGCGTAGTAGCTTGGAGACAGGGATAAGAGGCTGGTATAAGACTGTCCCTCCCAGGCACGGCTACCACAATGCCACATGTGCCATTCATGGTTTCTACACCCACAGAAATTCAGTCTCTACGGATATCAACTCATTATAAACTCAGGGAAGGATACAGAAACTAAAGTTGGACAAGCAGATGCAACTGTAATTCTGTAGGTGTGGAGCCTACTTCCTACTGTCCACTAGTCAATGTAGAGAAAAGAGCTTAAACCACTAATGAAATGAGCGTATCCAAAATGGATAAAGTACAAAAGGCTTGCTAAGCAGCAATTTTGGCTTATATCCTCCATTTCTAAATTTTAAACATTTTTTGTATATTTTTTTACTCCTAAAGTAACATGTTCATTATGACTTTCCTTGTATTTCTATATATTCTCTTCTTAATATCTATAATTTTAATATCTATATAGACACATAAAAATAAAGATACTACATCTTATTCAATGGTATTTTATATGCACAGATGAAACACAAGAACTGTTAGTTCTTTCCCTGATCCTCTTGAATAATAAATAGCTATATTGGAAAAAAGCAAACTGGTGGTATTTTGATAAAACCAAGGATATCACGAATTAATCACTCAAAGTGAATACTAATAGGATAACAGAACAGTTTTGTTTTTACCACAAGTAAAATAATTAGAACCTTTATGGACTATCTAGCAGTAATTATCTATGCCTGGTTTATGCTTAGTTTCCAGATCATCTTATATTTTGATATTTTGAAGTTTTACCACAAAAGTTGATGTCCTGTATTGCAGTCGAAGCATTTGTAGATTTTTACAGAAGTAACTCAAGCTTTCTGATGACAAGCAAATTCATTCTATAAATGAACTGAATTTTCCAATAGTGCATTTATGATTTTCTATCCTTTTTCCCGCCTCCCATTATGGTAGCAACAATTCTAGAGTGTCCTCAACAGAGCAGCAAACACCAAAAATAAACAAAAAATCCTTTTTCAAAGAGTTCTCAGGTTCCCAAAGTCATAAAACTTCTACTTTCCCTTACTTTAGGAAGAACCACGTCAAAATGCAAGTTCTAAAATGGGGTACCACCAGAACACAAACAACCTAAACGCTCTGGTTTACTACCACTCCCTACACCTCTGCGGAGAAGAGGACCAGATCTGCACACAAATACAAAGAAAGCTCCTGGGAGACAACAGTCATCATTGTCATCAAGTCAACTTTAGTGCTGACAATCACAGACTCTACTTAGAGTTGCAGAATACGCTAAGCACCCGAACTTCAGGGCTCAGCGGACAGAGCAATCAATCCCCTTCACACAGTGTAACAGCTTGAGCTGGTGGCACTCTTTGTCCCAAGCAGCCTCACATGCCAACATGAGGTACCCAGTGTGCCCGGGACTCCCCAGAGGTGGGGGCTGTGGCATGGCCAGCTCTCGCCGCTGCCCGGGCTGCAGCGTGTCCGTCAGTGCCAGGCTGCAGCCACATGGCCCTTCCCCAGCCGCTTCGGGCAAACACTGATCAGCTTCTGGAATTGGCTCTCCTTGGGTCCGAAGGAACAGGAATGCCAGAGCAAGAGAGAGAGCAGGGAAGGATACGTTCTTCTTGTTGATTCACTCTGTTTGTCTAAGTGGGCACTGAGAAATCAGGAACCTCTTTCCTTGATTGCTATCTTGCTGCAATCACCAAGTCTGATAGCATGGTGTTCACATTCAGCTTAAAATAGGTCTGTGTTTGCCTGCAGACAAGGGAACCCTGCAAAACAGCTGTAATCAACCTTCTGCACAATAAAATCTTAATAGAATATCAAACTAGTGCACCACAGAACTTGGACATAATGCAGACTTTTACCTAAGAAAGTGCTGGTGGTATTCCTTTTCTCTTCATCAACACAGGAATATTCTCTGTAAAAGGTTGAATTTTACTGCTTCATGTATTATACCTATTTAACGAAGGACTGAATGTTCTTCATTAATTTCTGTTCCTGACAGGGTAGAAGCATATGGTCAAGGGAAAAACAGAATATGGCTGATCGCACGGCAGCCAGGAACCCCTCAGGCTTCATGCTGGCCACTGAGAAGTTTCTTTCACACTCGGTGCTCTCCTAACCACAGAACTGTGTTCAGCTCAGTATATGCCCAGCAAGCCACGGAGAAGCCAGAGGTTCTCCTGGGAGTGTTGTGGATGCTGCTGTGTTAGAGGAACACCAGTAGTAGCTAAACTGATGTAGGTGTCTCTGTGCTCCCAGGATTAGGCTGTCTCTGATGTTACCACCACTAGCAAACAAGGAGTGGCTTTTGCCAGACACTGCTACAGGGACTGGGCACACAGGAGCACATAGCAAGAGAACAGTGTGTAGCACAAGGACTGAGCAATGGGCTTTGTACAGCACAAAGGTAAAGAGGATAATGACATGAGGATTTTGAGGTGGATGGTGGCTATTACAGAAGAAGACAGGAAAGTATGGGCCATGGGAAAGAGACCTGCAGTCCCGATACTAAAAAGGGCCTTACTCTGAGCCTGATTTAAACACAAGTCCACAGAAAAAACCATCCTGCTATTCAAAGGTAGATAAACAAGCATTGCATAACTGTGTGGTATGAGAATCGGCAAATAAAAATATACAGTACGCAAAATGTGCACTTTCACTTCATAATACAAAAAGACACCTCAAAAATCTGTCTCCAGTAGATCTATTTATTTGGGAGACAATGAAATGCCGTTTCTACCAGGCAACGTAAGAGCTGATTTGTCAGATCACAAGTGAGCCATCTACCTGTGCCAGTTAAATTCTTCTACAGAATCCTTACCTCCAATAAACTTAATTGCTGATCTGATCTAGAAACTGCAGTTGTTGAATATCGTAGCATTGATAAAAAATACCTATTTCAGAAAACATCAGCACACAAAAGAGACTGAAAAAAAATTAATTATTATTTTTATTTCCCAATCAGAGCATCCTGGCTCTGATCCCATCTCCAACAAGTTACAGGAATATTTTCCAGACAGCATGATGTGTACGGTATCTTATTGATACATGCAGAGTAAAGGAGTATTTTGAGGTCTCTCAGTTTGATGGGATGATTTGAAGGCCAGACTATGACTTGGCTTTTTTGTCCCCTAGGAAAATGAGCGCACACTCACTGAGAACACCCACCGACTGTACCATCCTGACTACAATAGTTAAAATGAACCAACTCCATTGCCCATAAATTACCCATCTCCGTAGCTGGGTGATGAATATAAAAATGCAGGCAGCATGCTAGGTTATCACCTGGACAATTGCTGTGGGACACTGAACTGAACTCCTGCCTGGTGTGTCAAAAATACTAGTTTGCTAAACACCCCAGATAGCAAAATCAGAGAAAATTGTCATCTCAAGTAGAATAACTGACTTTATTTCATGGTACAGGCAACAGATATGGGTGGCACTCTGTTAGAAAATGTTCATGTCTGTGCAAGCTAAAACATAAATCAATGGAAAGGCCTGGTTTTGGTGGGACTCTAAAGCCAGGCAGGACAAATGCTGTTTACACTGCTCTTTTGAAGTGCCAGTTTGCAGAAACATACATGGACAGCACCTCTGCACTATTATCATTTGAGCAAAATATATACTGTAGGAAATAAAGTTATTTTTATTTTAAAACTGTATGATAGACCTCTTGCCGCTGTGTAAATGCCCCAGCCTAATTTATAGTCTACTTCTGTTCTGGGTATGCAGACACAGCACCTATTCTCTGAAAAACATGTTCCTGTGCATGCATGTGCAGGCTTCCCAGCAGTTTCTCAAGCAAGGGAAGTGTTTTCTTCTGCTCCACCCATCACATAGCAGAGCTGAAGAAAGCCTTAGGTTTTTTGAAATCCCTACTGTCTTCTTATCAAACTATTTTGTTTTTCAGATAGAGAGGATATGTTTGGATTTATGAATATACCCTTCTGGACTGAAAGCAAAAAAACCCCCAAGTTTAAGGCAACCTGTGTTAATTTACTCAATTTCATCTTACTGTTTCTTCAAATACAGTAGAAGGTGTGTTTATCCACTAAAAGAATGCCAAAAATATCAATTACTCATATATTATTTCCATTTCCCTTAAACAGAATTTAGGGAGTTCTAATTTCAGACTTGAATGATCTTTCCTGTTTTCAAATACTTTCAATACATTTTGACATAGAGGAAAAAGAAAAAAATTAAAATGTTACATTTAATGCTGTAATGCAGTAACTTTTGTATTTTTAGCTTTCCTTAGTCTTCCAGTTACAGTAGGCTATTACAAAAATAATGTCAGAAGTGATTTGATTTCTGCACCATAAACTGACTTGTTTTTCTTCTGTCATAAACTGTGACTGGCTTGTTACAAAATACATGTTGTCACAATACACTGTTATGTTCTCAGTATTTGATTAACGATAGTCCAAGAAGGTAACTAAATCAAAATCCTCTTCTAGTCCTTGCAGGATCACTGACTTGAATGAATATGCACTAAATATTTTGGAAGGAGGGCAGATAGGCTGTGCTGTTTAGGTAACAGCATTATTCCCTGGTGCCTTCGCACTTGTGGTAGAAAAACAGTATCAACCAAGCACTACAATGTTACTGAGGTTACCACTAACCTGGAAAAATACAGTTTCTATGGATATAATTCAATGAAGACAAGTCTGGCATGTCACATATCTAATATAATGTTATTGTTATTTCTTTGCAGACATAAAAGTACTCTCCTTGACTTAAGGAGATTTTGCTGTATTTTTATACCACATAATTTTAAAATACTAGCTTTTAATGCAGAAATTATAAATTAGGAAAGTAGGATGATCAGAACCTTATTACACACATAGCCAAGTTGCATTTTCCCAGACACATTGTGTTCTATCTTTTAAAAACAGTTAAATATGGAGATTTAGCACTGTTAATACAAGCTTCCATAGAAAAGGAATATAGTGTTCATGTATTTTAAAATAAAAAAGCAAATTTCTGCCAGAGTTATCTCATGGCCTTACCTAATGTGAATGTATTTGCAAGCACTAATTTTTATTCAGACATCTTCATTACATAATATTGCTAAAAAATCTGAAGAGTGATTGATTTAAACAGCAATGGAAATCAGGAACAGCAATACTGAAGAGACCAAGGAAGAGTATTGTTTACATTCTGCAAAACCCAGCTTGGATCAGATAGACAGACAGATTCTTTCTGGAGGGAAATATTGCATAAGATTCTGAAATTAAGCATAGAGGGTGGGAAGTGCAGCTACAAGCAACTGATGTTTTGCTTTCCATCACATTAAAAATTACTTTCGGACCTGAAGTGGAATGATTATAATTTTGTCCTTGGTGCACAATTAACAAAAAATAACTTCTGAGCTATGCCCCACCCCTGTGATTAAACAGCATTTTCAAAAATATTTAGCTAAAGTCTGAACAAATCAAACAAACATGTAGGCAGGAAACGCTGTTCGGAATTCACTCCCTGCAATGTACTACTAGAGCCAGAAAGCAGCCTAACTTCAGAATTCAATCAAGCAAAACCTAGTATAATCTCATTACAGCCTTTGCAGTTAATGAAACCTATTTAAATCTCTGACATTTTGATTTTTAGAGCTGATGAAAGCAAAAATTATTTGGTTTATATAACACAAACACATAGAAAGAGAAGATTTTATCCTTTAGGTTATCCTAGCTGTTTACCAAGCAATGCACAATATGAAAAGATTACTCTTCTGCTACTCACTATTGCTCCAGGATTTCAGTAAATATTTGATACTGATTTCAAAGAAGCCAGAATCCTGCTGGCTAGCCATGTCTGCTGCATACAAAGAGGCTTCTATAATTCTGAGCAGCTGAAGTGGCAGGTACTATGTATGTAGATGTGACTGTCACCAGTCAGTGATGTAAACGAGGGGTCAGAGGAGGAAATGAAGTCTTCGCAGATCCACTTCTTCCGTTCATGGTAGGTAAGCTCATTTAAAAAAAAAAAAAAGCTCAACAACAACAAAAACACACCATGAGATTTCTGTCCTTTGCTCTTCCTTCGGGGGTCGTATTTAATTATATCTGAAGAGTATTTTATTCGCTCGCCCCTCAGTATGTGTTTTCATTTATTCCATTCCACAAATGGGCAAATTTCTCCTGGTCGGTGAAGGCATAAGCAGTACCACAGCACTTGTTCCATAAGCAGTTAAGAGTATCTTCCCGAAGGGTGTCTGAGCTGTGCTTTTAATAACGCGCAGTCTTGCCTGTCTGGAGCTTTTTTCCCATCAGAAGCTGTCAGCCCGAGCGTAGGCACCTCCTCTTGCGAACCGAGCAGCAACTTGCAGCCCCACTGACACCGTCTCTTCTGCAGCTGGAGGAATCTCACACGTACTGTTTAGCTTTAGGGAAGAAAAAGCACCCTCTAATGAATATCCTCTGCATGCTCTGGTCAGCTGCTCTCCTTCCGCCTGTTCCCAAGAAGAGCACGCTGAACTATACACAACTGCATCATGCTGCGGTAAAGCAGAGCTGCACCCATAGATCTGATTGCAGTGACGCTGGCGGGGGGGAAAAAGGCTCTCCCTCAGCCCAGTTGCACAAGACAAGCACTTCCACAGCACTAAACCCACGGCATTCGGACTGGCTGCTTCTGCTTTTCTTTCACTGCTACAGAAAAACGTGTTGTCATTTTTTTCCTGGCACTTCCCCCCCCTTAACAAAGATGAGAGACAGCAGGCTGAATTCATAACGGCAAATGAACTAGGGAGCTCACTGCTCAGTATTCACCTCTGAAAGAGTCACAGAAAATTCTCAGTTTGATATCATTTTTATCTGGAATAATGGTTTCTAAAAAGGAACTGAAGTCATGGAAGAAAATGAGGCAAAAGCAATTCACTGGTTGTTAATGTCTCTGTATTTTCTACAAAATACTTAATTGCTAGGTACAATTTCCATATTCCTACGGTTTTATTTCATATAATCACACTACATCACTCTGCTTATTTTAATGGTAATGAAGAAAAATAAGGAGAATCAGTTTCCAAAATATTTTTTGTTTCATATATTCTTCATATCATCCTTACAGATATTATTTCCTGGGAATAACAGTACTCTTTTCTCACTTCGTGGAATAAATTTCCTGCAACATTTCATAATTACAGTATCTGAGCCAAAACAGAGCTTGTCTGCTGCTGATTCTTCTAAAAACCTTGTCAGCAATTATATTCGCACACTATTTTTAGTTTCAGTATGCGGAATGTTTGATGTTTGGATTGGAAACTGAGGAACACAAGGGTCATTGAGATCAAGCTCCTGCGGTTCTCGCTGAAAATATGCTAAATGTCTTCTATAAACATACCTCGTCTACAGATAAGGTTTTGTGACCTCACTAATGGAAGGCTGTTGTAGAAACTCACTTTTATAAACCTTCTTTCAGTTCCTTAATGAACTTGACTCATAACCTGTTTACACCCTTTCATGAACATGGACTACCTGACATGTTCATAGCAACCCAAGCTTGATTTCACCAGCTCTATCAATGAGAGCTACTCAGCTCTTCCTATACTGTTAATCATCATCCCATTGCTATCAGTCTGGGCCCTCGGTTCATATTCTGAGACCCCACTGTGCGAATCTGTTCCCCCTTACCGCTTCACTGACAATGCCTCCTCATCATACTAAGCTGTTTTAACCAGCACACTCCAGCTTTTTACAATTAAAGTTAACTATAATACCAAATAAGGCAAGTCCCAAGGTCTAGGACTAATGACTTCCTACCATACCACTAATCAGTTGTTCAGCAGGGACAATGCCAAGTAGGTTTGGAAGTCCTTATTCACCCTCACAAATGTAGCATTAATTCCTATGTTCCAGGATTTAAGTAATAATAAGTTCCCCAGTGTTGTTACATCAAATGCTTTTATGAAGATGACTAATACATTAATTTTATCATATTTCTCTTGGTGAAAATAAAAATGTAAGGTTAATTTTCAAACAGTTGCATTTCCTAAATCTACATTGGATTTCATCCAATTTTTTGATAAATCCACACCTTTAAATAAAATCTCCCACCAAATTTTGTTTCAAAGTCTTGAGTGTCAAGCAGCCTCTCAGTTGGTACAAATAATTTCCCCTCTATATATTCCTACTCCATATCTCACCCTCAGGGGATACTGGACTCTTTAAAATCAATGTTCTTGTTTCAAATGTGTAAAGGAATAAGGATATTTAATAACCATTTGTTTTTAATTTCTTCACATATTCTTACTCAGCTGAATTTTTAATAGTGCTCACTTTAAATTGATACCCTCTAACCTTCAAGCCACAGTTGCATTAACAATGCAGTGGAGACTCTTCCAATAACTCTTCAGTCTTTTTCCAAAAGAATGCTAAGCATCCACTGAAATGGCTGGGATACCAGTTTAAAATAAACAAAAGGAAGTGTTCCTTTCTTCAGAAAGTGGTGAGCTTCTGGAACTTGTTGCTGCTGGAGATTGTGAAGGTAGACAGCATTAGCAGCTTCAAAATGGTGATAATAAACACAAATTGAGATCTATAAAGAACGCTAAAAGGACTCCCCTCTAGCATCCCTAGTATTGCAATGCAGATGCTGGGGCGTATGAGAGGGGTGTGCTCTTCCCAAACAGTGCCTTCTACTGCTGCTGTCAGGAGAATACCAGGTCAGATGGGTGACCCCCCGCCATGGGATACTACTGAGGGTCTCACATCTCCCTCACAGGCAGAATGACAAGTTCAAGGTTTTGTTGGTTGGTTGTGGTGCTTTCAAGTTAAAGAAATTTCAGACATCCCTCACAGCCAAGTACCTGTTTTCTTAACTGTCAATAACCAGTTCCTTTTATTTCTCAAGTTTGTGTTTTCAAAACTGCAGATCTATCCTTGCTTGTCCTGAATCAGCTTGTGTGAACGTGATCCTGTTGCTTGTCCTTGGTCTTCACCAGTTGTCAAGTCTAACCAGCATAATCTTTTCTTGTCTTTGTGATCATTTGGTGAAGAAATAAACGGGCTATCACATCCAAGGGTATCTGGATTGGACAACTGTAAATTGAGTTTGTGTCTGGGATTTTAAAGTATCACCTAATGCCCACCACATGCACTTCCCTGAAGAGTAACATTAAAAAGGCTACAGCTACATTTAGCCATCTGTCTAGGAGTGGCAGATTCCCTTGAACCTTTTTCACTGACTTTATCCAAAGGGATTTGGAGGCAAAATTTCATGTGTAGTAGGTCTTTTTTAAACATTGCATCACAACATTAATATATACACAAAATATATATAAAAATATATAAACCACATAATCTCACTGCTTTCACCTTTCAGTATTCTTTCTTATTGTGTGTTTCCACTAATAATATGCTGTTGTACTATAATACTGAAAAGTTTAATGGCTGTCTCTAGATAAAGCATATTAAAGAAAAATGCCACTACTTTCATACTGTATATTTTTGGCATCGCATGAATGAGTTTGTACAGAATAAAATTTTTACATTATGCTTCCTGATCTCATGATTGTACTGAGGGAGAGGTACAGATTAAGGTTCTGCTTTCAGTCCACAGAGCAGTCCAGTGAGCTACAAGAGGAAAGACTGACGCATTTCTTTAATAAAGGTGTTTGCAGCACAGTATCCAATGACATTGTTAAAATTTACCTCAGGGTTAATACTCCTCCTTTATCAGTTCTGCTTTTGAAAGTACCACTCATACCATAAATGCTTCAGAATTTAACTTTTGCTGTAATAGCTTCTTTAAAAGTATAGCCAATTAAAATCTTACTAATTTCTATCATTAATCCTAAACTATTTGTAAAAAATTTAAGTTCTAAAAAATTTAAATATTTGCCAGTCTAAAGATGCTCAAATGTCTCCAGACATCATGGTTTTACTCGCATTTTGGAAACACTCCCAAAACAGGAATAACACACTGAAATAGCAGAAACAGCAGCATTTTAATCTAGTGTTCTGAATTTATTTTTGGGGGCTTTTCATAGGTCTACCATGATGAAGCACTTGCTGATTACCATGATAATATAAGCATTGTTTAAATTGTAAACATCTGTGTGTAACTCACACTCCACATTTGTGACATGTAGTGCACCTTCTTTGTCTCACCTGCCTTCTGAGAAAAGACGTATCCTGGTAGATATGTATCCAGGAGCCTTGGGTACCTGGTTTATACTCTTCTGTATCTGAGCAAAGTCTGGAGCTGTGGAATTGCCATATCCCAACTTTGGAAAAAAGAAGTTGGGAAATCCTGTTCATCAGCATGATCAGAAGTGGTTTTTTGAGCAGAATGCTTCATGAACAGCTATTTTCACTGCAAAACATCTGAAAACTAGACTTCCAAAACTTTCACTCGGTTAAGGAAAAAGAATAACAAAAACACATTCTGCTGGAGGTATTCACAACATCTTCCTTGAGGCATCCAGCTCAGATGCCTACACTGGGAGGTGAGTGCCTTCAGCATGACACAATAGTTCCAAAGAGTTCCAGTACAGAGCACAATTATTTGTCCAAAGCAGCGTGTTTCTCCTTACTCTATACATAGGACACTTAGGGTAACTACTTTTGCAAATTGAGTTTTTAGATTCTTACTATTTAGTAGCATAGGTAGCAATTTTGTTTACAGTTTTAACGTTTATGATTTGCAGTAGTCAAACAGGCAGTTTTGTCCTCTGCATTGCGAGCAATGCTTGGAGGAACCCTTAAAAAAGCACATAGAGATTTGAATATAGCAGAGTCTTGCACAATCTTCCAGGGCTCATTTTAGCTTGGTATGAAAGAACCTATTTGGATTTTGCAATCTTAACTCTTCAGAATCTGAGGCTAAATGCAGAGAGTAGCTGAAAGCCTCTAAGGGGTAACAACAGTAAAAAAGCAAGCATAAACTTTGGATTCAAATTTTGTGTTCCAAGTTGAGATGTGGACACAGGTCTCAAAGCCAAAGTCACTCTGCTAAACTACTGAAAGTTTAATATTGGTTTTTTAATTTATTATTTCTGTTTTTTTCTATGCCTTCATATAGCTTTTCCTCCTTAACCTGGGTCAAATGCTATGTCCTTTTAGCCAAATAATGCTGTATGTCAAATTATTCCCGTGTGTCTGATTTCCATGGAATCAGCTTGGATTTACATTGTATTAAGTATTAACAAAGCAGCTTGTACACATGCTTTACTAATGTCCTCTGTTAAAATGAAGATCAAAATTGTTATCTAAATCAATTGAATTCTATGTACTATAATGTCCCATGATTTAACAAGGTAAAATAAACACCTTGCTAGGATCCAAATTAAAAGTAAAGAGTGACAGAAAGCACTGCAGAAAATAAGATTTCATTAAACAAACCTCATTTAATGTGATAAACTCTAAGCAACAGAAATCCTTCTTAGTTTGTGTCTCACTAGTTTTGCTGCACCATTTTGTTTTGCCTCCTGTTTGTAAGCGACTGTTCAGCTATTGCCACCTAGTGATGAGAAGCAAAATCGGCAGAAGCAGGAGAACAGTAAGTAGTGTATAGGGAATGCGTATTTACATTGTAAACTGTGTCAAAATGGAAGACACCAGTATAGAAATGAAGGGCATTTCTGTATTTCCAGAGCAAGGATATCAGGCAATTTGGGTACAGTTATATAAAATATTAAACAGAGGCCTATTAAATGGAATTTAATAGAGTAAAATTAATGTATTTTCATAGATACATGATAGATTCATGCATCACTCAGCTCTCATCATCAGTTTGTTCAGTAAATTCACTACAGTAATTAAATAGGGTATAAAGGGTTTGTGCCTTATCTATAAATAACAAATGGTAACTACACATCTTGCAGAGATTAATTGGTTAATGTTGGAATTATGCTTTCAAGATCCACAATACTGTTATCCTTCCCTTGACTTTGCTTTGGAGCTGTCAAATTGACACGTCCCCTTAGGACTCTGATGTTCACCTCCAAGTTTCTCCCTAGCTGAACAGTGTCTGGAAGCATCAGTCAGCCAGTAACAAATATACCATCCTATAACCCTATATGAAACCTGCACCACTACCACTGGGACACAGACTTGGGCAGCACTGATGCAAGAAATACTGCTATGCAAGTCAAAATGCAGCCAGTGTCCCACAAGCACAGCACACAGGCAGGCATGAAGAATAACTTGAGCAGTATTTTCTTCCTGCTCTTCACCTTAGTTTCCAGGGACCACCCCTAAACAAGCTGTTTTCCATTACTGGAATCCTAAAAACTTATTTCCTTCTCAGTTTTGCAACAAACCCATATCTGTATTTTAGAGACAAAGTTATATAGCATACTTTCCAAACATCCAAGTATGATGTGTCAGAACTTCCTTACAGCAGGAAATTTCCAAAGAGCCCCTCATGGTGACTCTAATTCTGTGTGCTTTTTCAGACACAAGGTGTAGTAACTCAAACCCACCCACCCACTCAAAGTATAATCTGTATTTGCTAATTTATGCCTAAGACTGGTACCAGGTCACACAGAACCTAGGACAGAGGAACACAGATTTTGTGGCTGTCCCTCTTTTCCTCAAGATATTACATATATTTTCTCATTATACAATGCACAGATGAATCCCCAAATACTCAAAATTTAGGGCTGTATTTATGCCGTAAACCCCGTGTTCCGCTTTCCTTCTGTGATGTAGTTGTATCTCTTCTACCCTCCTGACAGGAAACTCTACAGAAGGACAGGGAAGTGGAAGCCAGAGAGGGGAAGGGCTGGATCATGCCCAGCACTAGATATTCATAGAGTCACAGAATGGTTTGGGTTGAAAGAGATTTTTGAAGATCGATTAGTCCGAACCCCTGCCATGGAGCGGGACACCTTTCATTACATTAGGTTGTTCAAAGCAACCTGTTTGTTTCTACAGGGTCTCTAGGGGTGGCTAAAAATTACTGCATGTTACTACAGCTGAGATCATAAGAGTGCTCAGCTTTTCTTTTCCTTGTTCTTGTGCTCGCCATTAGGAAGCACACCCTGAGATCCAGGCAGCTTTCCCCCTTTTATACCAGGGCACGGAGCTGAGGCAAACTCGCCTCTCCCTTCCCTCCCCAGGCATGTGGCAGCCAGCCAGCTGGGAACCTGCCTTGGGAAAAGAAAAGCTCTTGACTCTTCAGAGATGTCAGCCTGAGATGTGCAGAAAGCAGAGCAGAAGATAGACAAGGATGGGGATGTACCCACTTGGAGTGGTGAGTTCATGCCAAAACCAAGGCATCCCTGACCCAAAAATAAACCACATCACACACTTTAAATTTTCCTGATTTTGTCTTTGTGGTAGAATGACATGTTAAAAATACTAATTTTCCACCACCCTGTAACATCCTGCAAGTGTGCAGCATTTTCACTGATTACCTAATTGGGACATAGAATTTTCAGTGTAACAGCTCAAATTTGCTCTCTAACACTAGTACATCCCTCAGATTCAGATCTTATCTCAATGTAGGCACTTGTTGCAGTGTGATTTTAAGCACAAATGTTTTCCTGAAAATACATTTACAGATATATATTCTTTCTCTTAATTCTGCCACAGATGTTCTTAAAGCTTTCCCTGACTTTAAATAAGATGCTCCTGTGACAAGCTATTTGCTTACTTGTTCTTTTTTTAACTTTCCTTTCCATTCTCTAGCTTTGTCTTTAATTATTAACACTTCTTCCTTTCTGGCTGACCTATTTGGATACTCACATCTCAGTGTTTTCATTATTCTGTAGAAAGGCATCCTTCTGCTTATGTCCCTTTGCTTCACTAGAAACATCTACCTTAGAAGGTAAGTCGAGTTTTTACTTCTCTCATAAAATGAGAACAAACATGTTGGAAGGGTTTCAACCAACTTCCATCTACTATAGATCAAGATGAGATAGATGGACATGGAATTAGACTGCACATTTGCTGCCTTACACCTTCCTATCAGGTATCATGCTCTGCCAGCTATTAGAGAGATATCAGAAAGGCCATCAGACCAGCCAGACACATGGGCCAGTGTAACACCTTCCCAGTTCCCTTGAATGGGTCTTTATGCATACGGTGTTCACTCTGAGTGAGTCTAAAAACTGCTACCTTTTGCAACACCTGTGTAAGAATTACCTGGCTGGAACAGGGAAACTAAGCACTACCAGAATTAGTTGGCTATAGGTAACAACAGTTAGTTATCTACTAGTTTTTCAAATGACAGATCATATTGTATGTATTACGGCATCAATTTTCCACCTTCCCTGACATGTACTGCCACAAACAAGACTGTACATCCTTCAGAGTAGGACTCAGGCGTAGCTGGAGCCTGGCTTATTAAAGGATAAGAGCTTTTACTCAAAAGTGCTAACAGAAGTTCAGATTCAGGTTGCTCAGACCAGTGCTATCTCTAGTTAGACCCAGGACCTAATGACTCAGCTGGATAACATCTACAATTTTAAAACTTCTTTTTTGTTTCAAAGTGGGAAGAAGTAATGCTCCAAAAGTCAGAATAACCAAAGAAGTCATGCCAGGTGGTAGACCAAAAAATATATTTTTCTTTCCCTCACTACAGTTTCTAAACAGAACATACACATTAACCTACACTTTTTAGCTCATTTGATACTTCTCATAGCTAGGCTGTCAATCACCATGCCCTTCATCCCTTTGAAAATATTTCTAAATATCCAAAGTAAACATAAATAGCTGTCAGCAAAAATCTTCATGAATCAGGCCACTGGCTACTTTGTAGCAACGTTATATAAATGACTGCTGTGAGGCAGTGTCAGGAAAAATCAGGCCATATGATTTTACAAAGAAATTTCTGTTTCTCATGGTTGCTTTTCCCTCACACTTCTCATCACATGCAGATGACCCTCCAGCTACAGCTTCTGCCTTAGGGCTCTGCTGTTACTCAAAATTATTTTCTCCATTCTTTGAGGAACTGATGTCAGTAAAGCATCTCAATCCTAATCAGTTGTTGAAGGGAATATATCTTGTTTTATGCAGTTTTGAATTCACTTTTTATATAACCCTCCTAGGCAAGCACTGGTGAGACACAGCATGTGGAGTTTGTGTTTAGATGCTGGCTAGATAGGAGACAACAATTCAGTTTAAAAAACCTCTTACATAAGAACACTTGATCTGACTTGCAAAATCTTCAGTATAACATTTTTAAGCATTAGGAAGCAAAACTTTTTTTAAATTAAAACATTATCGTAAGTATGTACTGTTTCACCTTTTGATGTAACCTGGGGCAGGTGAAATCTCAGTTTCAGAGACAGAGTCTTTCTTTGCTGCTTCCCCCCCTCTTCTGCATAGTACTTTTTAACTGATGAGCACTCGTTTCGAGGGCTTTCCCTTGCTGAGGGGAAGGTTTTGCAACAGCAGTTCTTCAATCCAGGCACAGACTATAGATAGAGCTCCAGCATCCTCTGACTTGCTGCTTTCCTACAGCAGCGAAAGTGTCCTCATACAGGCCAGGTTAAATATATGTGCAGTCTTTGTAACCGAGTCTTTTATATCCTTCAGAGTCCATCCCTTCCTGCCAAACCAAAAAATGTCTTGGTTCTCTGAGACCTACAGGGTCCAATATAGCTGCCTGCTTATGGTGGAAAAAGGTAAATGACCTTCTTCCTGTTTAAAGAGGGTTATGTTACTCAAGGCTTCTCTCATGCTACATTTGAATGGAAACTGCAGTTTAGTGAAAAAATGTACAATCTAAAATCTGCTTTTTATTAAGTAAAAAATATTTTAGGCTTAGTACACAACGAAGAAAGCACAAAAAGATAAGGCCCATTTAAAACTGAATGATTTCTTAGTAAAGGCAGTAATTATAGCTGCTTTTATGACACTTAAAATGATTAATGATTTTGAGTCACCACAGCCTAGATTTTCAAAGGTGTTTACCACCTGAAACATCTAACAGTTGCTTTGTAGATTATTAAGTGCCTAATCTGGTTAAGTATCAAACTCCCATGTACTTGTTTGTCCACCGCATCATTAAAGACTTTAAAAATCTAAACTAATTTTTTTTAAAACTTATTAAAATTAGCAGATCTCTCCTATTTTTCATTTAACCAGATCAGAAAAGTTTTTTCTTTTTCATGTCTGGATTGGCTTCTCAGCTGTGAACTGAGATCTAAAATGCAGGGTATATAACTGAAACCAATCCACTGAGACAGACGATGCTTAGAGCTGGAGAAAATCCAGTTAACTTTTATAGAAACCTAATTCAAAAGGGATGGATGATCATAAAAAATAACAACTGGGATTCACCTGCTTTGAAATCTTTCAGTGGAGCTGTAGGTGGTGTTGAGTGTGGAACTTGAGCTCAGGCTCAGCGGGTACTGGTGCTCAGTGACACTGTATCCTCCCGACTCCCACAGGGCTCTAACGCACGAACCTTAACTGAACTCTGCCACAGAGTCAGGGAGGTCATTGCTAGCTACTGACTAATTCAGTGAACTAAAAACAGCATCAGCACAGAGAGAATCCTTTATAAAATGGAAACTTCTCCAAGAATATAAGGATGCTCCTACCCCATCTGAAAATACAACAGATTCGACCCAGAGAGTGTTTTCTTGTTTGACTTAAACTAATCTAAGATTGTGCTACTGTTGGAAAAGCTGTGAAGTTCTTTAGTCCTCTCCCATTCCTTCACAATTTCCATCAGGTCTCCTTGCACAGGCACTAGCTAGGAGCAAAATTTGAATTGGGTAGTGTGGGTCTCTTAGGGCTACAGTGTTACCTTCATTAGCTTCAGCTGTGAATGAGGTTATGAGTATCCCCACAGAGGCACATGGTCCGCATGGCCAACACAAGGGAGGGAGAGCCTGATGGGGGTCCCGGTGGAGAAAAGCAAAGGAAAATACCTTCTCTAAATTGAAAAAAACCCCTGTTTTAAAAAAAAATACATGCTTTTCACAGGTATAACACATATAAATAGCTTCCCCAATTGCTCATATGCATCTACAAACATCCATAACAGGCACTACATTTTATAGTAAGAACATTCATCAAAGCCATTTTTCTGGCTGAGCCCTTATTAAACTGTGGCTGTTGCAGGAACAGATACATTTTAGGTCTAATTGCAAGAAGCAGGGCCAGAAAATGAGCCTGAAGATTTAAAAAGCCAGAGAGTAAGCCAGGTCAGAGAATGTCCTTTATTCTGGTCCATGGACATTAACTCAGAGTAGCCAGAAAAACACCAGAAAAACCTTCTTCCAGAGCTATTACATGTAATGCTAGATCCAGGCTCAGCTGCAAATCTAAAACACGTACTTATGGAGTCAGCTCTAGTCTACGAGATACAAATGAAACATTTCACATAACATATGCAACACTAGATATCCATCTATGTGGACAACAGCCTGCATGCTGTTATTATCAAGCAATTAATGCTACTCACATTTGTTTCTGTGAGGTTTCATCAGCAGATTACAACATGAAGCTGGTATAGAACCTTAACTTGCGTACTTCATATATGACAGAAAGAAAGCCAAATGGAAAATGACTTAAAAAGAACAACAAAGACATTTTATTCACAAAATTCATAGAGAATCAATAATACTTTATTAAAAAGAAAGTGTTTGTGAATATGGACAAATACTGTAACTAAAAATTATTTTTAAAAAAGGCAACAGTACTTTATGACTGATAAGCACACAAACCCCATACTTTGCTATTTTAAAACTTGATGTTTCAGAAACAATCATGTCATAATTTTGAGAGCTTGGTTTTTGAATCACCAATGTGGGTGCAAGCAACAGTGTTTGCACAGAAGAAATAGTGATATAAATATATATATATAATATATAGTGATATAAATCTGTGAAAGAATGGAAGCAATGAAGAACTCAATCCTTCATACTCTTTCTGTCTGTCTGTCTGTGGTCTCTTGCTTTGCTAGAAGGGAGAAGCTAAAGGTAGACTACAGAGGTGGAACTTAGTTTAATGCAGGTGTTCCCATTTCAGCTTCTCAGACTTGATGTCTTATAGTCAATGTAAAAGATCTGGTTCATACCATTTTAATACTGACATCTACAACAGATCACATCGCATAAACTTTTATAATACTTGTTTTTCTCCAGTGACTCTAAAGGGAACTCAATGTAACTCATGCATTCAACAAATGTCTGAGTTTGGAAAGATGACATCCCAGTTATCCAGATAAGAAAACACTCTTAGTGAAAACCCCCAAAATAGTGATGCTGACTTTGTCCATAGGCTGTTTTTCTCCACAATTATCTTTTAAGATTAGCAAGCCTTGTAAGACGCAAAACCACTAGGAGAACCCAAAGCCATTTCGCACCACCTCCACCTTGAAGGACAATCTATTTATTTCTATGTATGAATATAGACAATTTATTTCCCTAAACATTGTTTTAAATACTAAACTTAGCCACATATACCTAAAATCAGCATCAAAGTGAAAATCTGAAAACATCTTATGAATAGGATGATAAATCTGTTAAAGTTACTATACCTCTTCCTTCTACTGTGAGAAAGTAGCAATGTAATGCACATGGAAGTTTCTTTTGCCATTTCTCCTGCAAGTATCAGGGAATGAGGAAAGCAAGGGAGATTAGAAAAGAAAGGTATCTGCAACTCCTGCAACAGTGGACATTGCTTATGGACAACACATAATGAAGTAGGTCTACAGGACTGCTTGACCGTTTTACCATTTATCTGTTACAAAAAGGAAAGAAAAAGTAGATTCTATTTTCTGGTAATATTTCATGGGGAAAGTTGTCAATAAAAATAATAACCAGGAAATGCCTAAACAATTGTAATAATCTCGGAAAGCACAGTAGGAGAATTGCTAAGATTTTCAGTAATACAGAGTGGATTATGAACCAAAGTACTTGTAGAAGTACTTGTAGTAGTAGGGGAAATATTGAACAACACTGTGTTAAAATTGTATTAACTTGACCTTTCCTTTTATTGAGCTTCATGAGATTGCAGTTTAACAGTACTGGCCCCAGTACCAGCCCTGGGGCTACACTGTTGGTGACCGACCTCCAGTGAGTCTTCATGCTACTAATCACAACACACTCAGCCCAGCAGTTCAGTTTTCAACCCACCTCACTGTTCGTTAATCTCATTTGTGTTTCATCATTTTTTCTATGATGATATTGCAGGAGATATTGTCAAAAGCCTTTCTAAAGTTTAAATAAATGTCATGCTTTGATCTCCCATCATCCACCTTGACAGTTATCTTGTTTTTGAAGGCTCTTGAGTTGGTAAAGCATGATTTGCCCTTCAAACAAGCCTTCTGACTGCTCCCTGACATCTACTTTTCTTATGTTTGGGAATGGATTATAGGATTATTTGCCCCATCACTTTCCCAGGGATTATGGTGACTATTACTGGCCAGTAGTTCCCAGATCCTCTTTCTTGCCCTGCATGAAGAAAGGAGTGACATTTGCTCCCTTCCAGTCCTCAGGAACCTCTGCCAGGTGCCATGAGTTCTCCAAAGACTATCAGGACTGGTCAGACCGCGATGCCAGCCAGCTTCCTCAGCTTGTGATTGCATCCTGTCAGGTTCCGTGAACCCATGTATGTCCAGTTTGTTTCAAATGTTCCCCAACCTGTTATCCCTGTACCAAGGGTAAGGCCACGGTTCAGGCCTTCCCAGCTGGTCTCTGTGACTCAGGATTCCTGCAGGTAAAGATGGAGGCAAAGGCAGCATTGACTACCTGGGTCTTTTTCCATCTACATCATCATCGTTCCCCCTGCTGCTGAGTGAAGTTTACACACTCATTGAGACCTCTTTCAGGACTGGCTTTCAAGTTGGAGGAATAAAAATATTACAATAGATTATGCAGAAGCATTCTCAACCCTGAAACCAGATAAAGGACAAACTGTAACACTACTCTTACTTAAGAGTCCCATAACATTTAGTAAGACAAATCTAAACCTAAATTACATTATTACCAGCTTCTAAAGAGAGAACTGCTGATTTTCTAGTTCCAGAATGGATTTAGAATTGGAGTTGTACACATATGTTTTGTTTATCCTCAATTCGCTGGGCAGAAAATTACATTTCAGACCCTGAAATTCCATCTTGTGAGCTTAATTTAGTTTCTGGTATTCTGCTTTTCTTGTCATCCTTCTTTCACTCTGGCATCTTTGTGTGATAGTAGCTCTGCTGCAGATTAGACATTTTACTTTGGAACAGAGCCTCAGCAACTAGTAGAAATTTAATGCTCAAATGATTCTCCATAGAGGAGTCAGCAACTGTCCATGATAAATCTAAACAAGTCTTACCAGAAGCACTTTAATGTGACTCACTGAACAAACTAGGACTGAGTTTTAATGACCTTTATGGTAATTAAAGTTATGTCTTGCTGGACAGACTGGTGATGCAACTACACTGGACCATGAATGCCAAGCCTACGTTAACACCTGGGGCTGTTCCCTGGCCACGAGGCCAGACAGATGCCACAAAACAGGCTACAAATGTACAGTAAAACATCATCTAAGAGTTGGTGCTGACATCCACTTCTCTCCTGATTCCTCAGCTCTTGCCAACTTCTGAACTGTGTCTGAGAATTCCTAGGGGAGGAGGGGGGGGCGATATCCAGGCAAAATGAGAATGTAATGGAGCAGCTTTGCTAGAGAGGGATTTCTCTGACTCACGTACAAGGAACAGGAGAGAACAGACAGGCCAGCAAGAGACTGACTGGTTTAAAGATCCTAAACAAATTAGGAAATACAGGACAAATGACATTACATTTAGAAAGATGACACTTGATGACTCTCCCTCTCCTTACCAACACAAAGACGAAACACTATGCTTAAAAATTACTTTGCCAACACTTTATTGTTTGCAGCACAAATTACCCCAGAAAAGGTTTACTCAGAAGAGCAGATCATTCACAACATACTTAGTGTAAGAGATGATCAATCTCCAACATATTCTGCAACTAAAGCATGTTGCCATTACATCCAAAATGAAACAGTAACTCCAAAGACACAAACAAAACCCCATAGAAAGCCACAGCAATTCCCTCAGGCTGTTTTGAAACAAACAAAAATCCCGCTATACAGCAGGCCCTCCTAAGAGAACCCAATAGATTTTATCACACACGATATACATTTCTTAACTATAGATATTTTTTTCTGACAACAGTAATGTCTGCCAGTAGTAGATGGGAAGGATTTCCTATTTTAGTAAATTTTAAATTTAAGTGCAACTTCAGTATAGGACTAAAAAGCATGAACAGACTTTTGGTGGCTGTCTTGGGTTGAGCTGGCAAAACACCAACTGCCCAAGTACAGAGAAAAGGTTCCTCTTCTCTTCAACTAGCCAAAGGGAAAAAGAAGAAAGAGAAGAGGAAAAAACCTCTAAACTAGGTTTATGCTGAAACTACATGTATTTATACAGAAAAGAGAAAATTAAGAGAAAACTACTACATAACACACACTTACACAAGTTACGTATAACAAGAAATAACTTCTCACTTCCCAGTTAATACAAAGTTTATTACTCTAGATTCATAAGTACTTTAAAAGACACTTAGCAAGAAACAGAAAGAGTAACAACAAAATATTTCTACTTCCTTGAACTCAAACAAAAGGCAAGGAGTAGCAATAGCAGGAGCGAGGCTTAATCAGGGCAGAATATCAGCAGCACGTCTTCTCTGTACCTCAGCCATGGTGGAACTGACTAAGCTACTCTCACACACTGGATTTTTCTTCTTTTGAGATGATGTAAGATGGTATGGAATACAGTATTATTGGCTAGAAGAAATCAGCTGTCAGCTAGCCCAGCCCAGCTCAAGTCAGCTGACAATTCTAGGCCTAATCTGAACTTCAAGGCCTAAATTTAGGCCTACCGGCTTAAACCCATAACAGTGGCTCTTAAAAATTGTATCTGAATATAATACTGCATCTTGTGTAGCAGCTATACATTACTGTATCCTGTGCAAAGAAGAATTTAAATTGATTTCACATTGTGAAGTACTGTGTAATTTCAATTTCCCAGAAACCCCAATAAAGAATACTCTGAGCTACTCCAATCAGGCTCCCAATTTGAGATCCAACCCCTAAAATGCATAAAAACCACATTCAAAATTAACCACTCTCAATTAGTAACAATAAAGAAAATTAATGAGAAGTACAGTTGATTAATTTTCTTCTTTATGAAAATCTAAATATATTAATTCAGTATCTATCTGGTTACAGCTGGTTTACCGCAAGTGCCATACGGATTTAATTCAAAAGGGTATGTTTTATCACGAGAAGCAGTAAAAAAAAAATCTTCCACATGACTCTAGTTCTGTTCAAAGAAATTTCATTAGGTAGTCTTTTGTAATTAAGATGAATCCTACTATCTACACCCATCTTCAGGCAAACAGTCTCTGAACCTGAACAGATTAATAAAATACTGATTTTTAAAAATTGTTCTTGAAATTAAGACAGTATTTTCAGGAACTCTTAAACTTGTTGTTGTTTAACTTCAGGCACAATAAGACAGCAAAGAAATGGTAATTAATAAAACCTTGAGATTTTTTAATTTCAGGATTTCCAAGATTATCAGGTGATTTGGATACAGTATGCTCCAATTAAATACGTAAGGCTAAGTAAAGTATAAATGGCTGGAAGTCGGTTACCTACCAAATGCATCCAGCAAGTGTACAAAAGTACCTGAAAGTAAACAAGCACTACAGAAGAAATATATTTTGAGTGATTTACATGCAGAGCACAGGCCCATCTGACTGCCAAGAGAACATACTTCAATGTCATTACCTACATTAGCTTATGTGAAGATTGCTCTTCATAAGAGGAACAAAATATACATCAGCAAGAAAGAAGGTTAAATCAAAGCCATTAAGATAACCTTTAAGTCTAAATCTTTTAAAACACTTTACTTGGCTGAGCTTTTGATTACAGCAGATCACTACTGTAAGACTTTAAAAGTAGTGTCTGTTTTTCATGTAATAAAATGATACGCATTTCACAACTCTCTGAAAAAACCAGTGTCAGCAATCTGTCCAATCCATTAGCACAAAAGTATATCTTTATAGGCCAAAGATGGGCATATTTTTACACTGATTCCACCATTCAAGGTGCATCTTAAATCAGATAAAGACAATAAAAGATTCTATTGTGTCTTGATGGCCAAAGAATTATTTACTTAGGAATGATGTCAACAAAGCATCAGGGATGTGCTGCACATGAAATGTAGTTACAACTAATACCATTTGTTGTAAAGATTGATTGGCTTGTTCTTAAATATTTTAAAAGATTTTTTTATGTTTTCTATTTTGCTAACATTTCTTAGGACTCTGATTTTCTATTTATAAAATTTGATAAAGTTTATATTGATAAAATTTTTTGAAGATACAACCAGTGTTGAATATGAATTCAATCCTTCTTCTTGAATTACATAAACATACAAAGAAAGCCCTGTTATGTTACCTAGAAGATGAGCACTCAGTACAAGTTTTAAGATGTCACTACACTTTAATCGTTATCCTCTAGAAAGGACATAGCAGAGAGCCAAAGGGTCAAACTGGCAAACCACATTACTAATCCTTATTCTTTTTTCACATGCTATTTATAAGGCAGCGCACAGGGAAACTTGTCTTGAAATCAGGATGCAAGTTCTGTAATTGCTTCACAAGGTCTTTCAGCACAGTGAAGTCTACAAACCCTTAAACATTCTACGATTTGAGGTATATTGCTGTGTGTACAACAGGTTTTGTTCACTTGAACACTGGAGTCTTTGCTTTGAAGAGGAATCTTAACATCTATAACAACTGATGCTGGCAATCTAAATCTATGAGACAACCAAACAGTTTTTAAAACAAAGCAACAACAAATCAGAAAACAAAAAGCCAAGCCACACTAGCAGAAGGAGCCTTCCCTATCTTAACTTCCCCTTCCTCCCTATCTTCTCCCTCATTTTCATGTTCAAGCTACTCTCCAAAGGACATAGAGATCTTCCTTTATGTCCCAAATACAACTTAAAGATGAGGCAGCATCTTCATCGATTGCTTACAAGAACAATTGGTAATCATTTTCCCCAGGCCATAAAATACCAGAGAACTCAAGAAGAAAACAAGTCTGACAACATGCATCTATTCCATCCAAAACGTAGAATCCAGAGCTTTTCTACGAATCGTCAACCCATCCTTCCTGAAGAAAATGACACTTTCATAGAAACATTCAAGAACTAAAATTCTGAACAATATATTAAGTAATATATGTAGAAATATGTAAGAGTGCATAAAAATACAGAAGACCAGAACAAAGCAAAATATTATCACTTTTATAATTTCTATTAATAAAGCAGTGGTCACTCAGCCACATCAGTGGGTGAACACACACTCAATCAGCAATGTACCAATAATTTATCTTAACAGAAGGCTCCATAAAAACCAGCAACATACAGAACTAACACCAGCTTGCAAAGTGAACAGCAAATAAAAAAAATCCTACATCTCCCTCCCCCTGCATTTTCAATCACCATAAGTTCTTGGTAACAGTATTAAAAGAAAACCAAGCCAATTTTTTCAAATCAGGAAGGGAAGAGAAGAATTTTGGGACAAGCCAGTCTTGCCTTCCCTTCTGCTGGATCACACTGGTACAATGCAGCACCAACACAGGCCAATTTCCCAAACATCGCTGCACAGGGTGCATAAGTGAACAGCAATTATCAGATATGCAGATTAGGAGTATACCTTATTACCATGCAGTACAATTTATTCAGAGAGTAGGTAGGATATTCAAATCTTCACCAAATTAAAATACTGAACACAGATCGTTATAACTCATTTGAATCAAGACACATATTGTACCCATGATTTTAAGCATCCTTATTAAAAGTAATTAGATTTTGGCAAGTCTTTCCCAATTAACATAGCCAGTCAAAAGAAAAAAATAAGTCATACATACTGGCTGTATTACCTCCATGACTCATGAAAAATTAAATAATTTATTCATATCACTGCTGAACAACTTTTGAGTATTTTTCTTGTATATATAAGACTCTTTCTTTCTTTTATTATGTTCATCATTACAATTTACATGCAAGTACAGTGTCAAACCAACTTACTTATTTTAGAAAGTGACTTTGCTAGACTGTATGCAGGTCTGAACTCCAGAAATGCTTTGAGAGAGTACCTCAAGACTTCTAACTGCGACAATATTTTCACTGAAAAAAAAAAAGCAGTGAACTTGTTACAGAATAGTAGCTATTGTGCTGTAAAATCAGACTAGGAACCTACATCCTTACTTTGAGTAGCTGTGTAAAGTACTGTTAAAAACGGACCTTCGTTACATTAACTCACAGAACACCACACTGTTTTTACAAAAGCAGAGATAACACATCTCACAGAACACATAGAGCTTATTTTGGCTGAGAAGACAACACCTGAGGCACAGGCATATGGCAGTGAAATGGACGTATGCCTGGTCCTGGGAGAGGCAGAAAAACACAAAGTATTTTTCTTACCTTCTGTTGTTAAAAATTGACACATCAGTGAACAAGCATTATTCAATATACAGACTACCTGCATATGAAAATGATGCAGGACAAGAAAAAAGTCTACAAGATATTAATAACAGTACTAGAAATGGATTTTCAATGGTACTTACTTAAACAAACATCCCCAACTCACAATATGAATGGCTTCCAAGTAGAACTTAAATACCATATTTTTTGGCATTTTGATCTTTGCAATTTCTGTATTATTTATTCTATTTTCTATAGAAAATTAACATTCCCAGACAAAATCTCCTCTCTTTGCTATATATAAAGACAAAACTCAAACAACAACATCAGCAGGCTTCCAAAAATAAACCTGAGTAAAAACTCACCCTATACTTCCCTACCTTAAAATGAATAAACACAGACTAATTTTCTTTGGGCTGTTGAGCTTTTGAACGTAAGTCATCAGAGACATTTAATGATGTTTACCTAATCCATTTTAATTTTATGCCCCTTCACAGTTAGTTCAATTTACCTTTTACAGGTAGCTCTGGCAAGACATGGTCTCCTAAGGTGCCTTCACTGCCCACTCTGTCTTTATACAATTCTTTCTTTTCTCATTAACAAGGAGGGGATTTATCATGGAGGTTCTTCAGGTTAAGGAAAGACACCATTCATTTTTGCATGGTCTTGACAGGATAAAGTTCCATCACGGCTACGATAGTATGCTGAGCTGTGGCCATGTCAGTAGATATGTACAAACTCCACTAATTAAGGTGATGAATCTCTCTACTGACAATAAATCACTGTATAAAACTGATTTCTCCCTTGTGCCTGTATTGATTCTTTTTTAACGATAACCACGAAACAGTAAAAACTAAGATCTAGATACCGGCAGTTGATATTAACCAAGCCCTGAAGCATTCAACAGCTCTAAATATCTCAAATTTAAAGAACAAAAAAAAAAATTAAATACTATGTGAAAGAAGAAAAAGGTCTATCTGTGCAGAGTATTCCTTTGACAATGGTATGGTTTTCCAACAGTCGTAGTTCCTGTCCTCCCTTCGCCATGTGGGAGTGAACACAATAATCCAGCGATACCACTGTTTGGGTAGTCCTGCCCAGGCATAGGTGAATTACTAACTTCATGATGGCAGGACAGACGTATCACGTTTCTCAGGTTTCAGCTTTCATTTTTAAAGAGTGAGCTTCTAGCTCCTACAGTTAAGAAAAAATTGTAAAACAAGCCTATTGCACTCAAGACACATTCCCTAGTCTGCACCAAGTCTGAAACAAGAGTCCCAAGGTAAGACCTGACATATATCCTTGCACCTAGAGGCTTGATGTGTCATTATTCCCTATTTTAATAGTTAAGCTATTTAGGATAGAACAAAAAGAAAGAAAACAAGAGGTCAGTGACTTCAGACTAAACTGGCAACACTGTGCTAAACATGAGACAGGTTAATGGTCATGTGAAAGAATTAGCAGAGATATGTGGATTACAACAATGTGGAAAAGTCAAAATGATAAAGATTTAAAATATTTATATTAATAAATGACTAGGCTGAAACAAGGAATTAGGAATTGCCACATTCTTCAGAGAGTTTGAGCAGTGATCCCAAAGACTGCATACAAAGTCTATGTATTTATACTTATATTCAATATCTCTATCTACCTATCAAGTGGTCAAGTCAGGTTGGACAGGGCCTTGAGCAACCTAACACTTGCCCACATGTCCTTGCCCACAGTAGGGTGGTTGGACAATATAGATTTTGGAGGTTATTTCCAACTCACACCCTGATTCTATGACACAGCTGTTTTCACTCTAACCTAGTTTTGCAGAATGAAAGACAATTGTCTAGAGGACTTCAAGCTTACTTTGTTAACCTGTTTTCAAAAGCAAATCAAGTAAAGCTTCTCCAGTGCTGACCTACCAAATGAAAGGCTACACCTATCTTTCCATCATGCTCCATCAATTGCTTATAGGAAGCAATTTGCATTACCTTTGAGTTAAGTGCCCTTGAGTGTACAGTAACACATCTGCAGTGGGTTTCGTAAGCATAATGGCTGTGTTCCAGACACACAAACTACATCAAGGTGCTCACACCTGACACAGCACAAACAATGGGGTGTTACTGCTCATGTGGTCATTTGGGAGGGTGGAAAGAGACCAGAAAGAACAGCATTTAAAAAACAAAAACAAACAAACAAACAAACACACAAAAAATATCACAGAATAAAGGAGACATCTGGGTGGGCACAACAGAGTATAGCTGTTGGAGACCAAACAAGGCTAATATTTAATATGTTTTTCCAAACAAAAATGTTGTTGTACAGGAAAAAAAGCAAAAAGTCACAGGAGGGAAAAAATAAAACCAAACACAGAAGTAATTAAGGACCAGAAAAGGTCGCTAAAAGATAAAAAGCAGCAATTGATATACAGGTAAGATACAGAGGGTCTATCCTGTCCAAAATAAGGTGCTTTGACAATCACCAACAGACCACATCATCTTAGGAGGAGCCTGCCCAGGCACTGGGAAGCCCAGGAGCCTTGGCCATGTCTGAGTCACCCGACATGACATCTGCTAAGGGTCTTTGCATTTTTAAGCTGGGAAGTAGAATAGGAAGGAGGAAAAAAGCTTTATTTCCTAAGGTGTTGCAATATTTCAACTACCTTCACAAAGGTACAATTGAGGTTCTAAATCCCACACAAACAATGCTGCTCTGTGCTATCTTTTAACCTTGTATTTCCATTATTTCACCAGTGTTTCAGCTCTTGAAAACATACCCATGTAAGTTTAGCTGTTATTAAGGAATATAAAATTAATATTTAAATAATCAGTACCACTTTTTTAATATAATTCACACCTCTTCAAATATCTGTATGATTGTAGTATTTCCCCCTGGAAATGTGAATATCATAACTTTCATCTGGAAAGCAAGATACCTAAATTTAAAAATTTTTGTTCCTATAAAGATTTAATTTCCTCTGATCACCTCATAGAAATACATCTTCAGTTTCAGTAGGGATGAGCTGGTATTGATTTTTCCCCCCTCTAGAACCTTTTAAGTCCTCCCAGTGAAGATGATCTGCTTGTTTTCCAACAAATTCTTTGTCCTCGTGCTAATCTGTTTCTTATTTTTAGTCCTATTTCAAATAACAAAAACCCCAACACAATGAAATATTCCAGACTTGCCATTAGCCTCACTGAAACCAACTCTTACACCTTGTTCCTACTTCTTAACAGCTAGAGAGTTAAACCAAATTACTGACATTACAGGCTCCAGTGCAAACCAGGAATTCAAAGCATGCATTTGACTACTTAGTGATGTTAATTTCTGGCTACACACACACACACACACACACACACACACACAAAGAAAAAAAAATCAGCTATACTGAAGAAGTCTGTGTATCTCCAAACTACTCTCCTCTTATACTGCTTTTAAGTGGCAGTAAAGAAAAATGCAGTTTAAAGCTCTAGAGAAACAACTGGCTTTCTTTAAATGCAAAGTATTAAAAACACCCCAACTCTCATGCAAGCAACATGAAATCAAAAAAAATAAAGTATCTCTTTTTGGTTCCAACACTTAAAAGGCAGATATAATTTAACATAAATGGCACTTGATTAAATCTATCTGTGGCAACTGTCTAAGATTTTAAACCAGAATAAGTCCTGACTGGAATCAATTACCAAAAAGGTTAAAAGACATGGCACTAATAGACTATTACAACAGCATTTCCTACCTGAAAATATAGAAGGTCGTTTCTTAGGGCGCCTTGGATGTATAGGGTCTATATTCCTAATATTTCTTTGAAACTTCCCTTTAAAATCATTTTCTAGCACGATGTCTGGTGGTAGGCTTCTCCGTCTCGTTGATTTATAACAAGTCTGCCAGGAGTTCAGTTTACTCTTAGTCCTGGAGTACAAGCTGCTGTCATCGACTGCCATCATAGGGCACTAACTCTCAGAGCCACCCCAGCAAAGCCAAGCCAGACCCGACATCCAGAGGTATTCGGGCCGGTGGTTATAGAGCCGAGCAATCTCGGATGTTCTCATGCTCAACTCGCTGGCTTGGGAAGTTGAGCAGGTTGATAGGCGTGTGCTGGGACAGGTGTAGAGTTACTGCATCGCCCCCTCCTTGCATCACTGAAACAGCACAGGGAGGAGACAGCCCGAAATGATTCATTTGAAAGTTTTGAGGTAATTAGGAAGTTCAACAAACCTAAGCTCAGCAGCACAATCTCTGAAAAGGCAAAAATACATTTTAATATGAAGCATGTGTAGGGCTTGTATAGTTTATATTATACCCACAGCACTTCTCAGATCAGTTCATTAATAGTTCATTAACTTGGCAAGCTACACAGGTGCTGCTAAACCTTGTGAAAATAGTGTGAGATAAATAAACCAATCAAAACTCAAAAACCCCATGAACCAACAAAAATAGCGCACACAAAACAAAACAAAAAAACAATGACAAAACAACCAACAACCAAACCCCAGGTGTTGGCCTAGAGACCTGTCTGGGGAAAGGTACAACCCAAACAGTATGTTTGGGATTTTAGTCCTGTCCTGTCATAATATTACATTCTACTGGACTCCAGAAAAGTCTAGGTGGTGGGGACCTAGGTTCTAAACAAAGGGATTGTATGTCTAAATTGCTCAGTTACATTTTAAAATTCCTTTAGACACTGGTCTTCATCACTAGAGACCAAAATACTTTCTTCATGTCCTTCACATCTGTAACATCTGTGGATCTCATCCTGTGTTTTTCCCAGTTAAGAACACTCCTGCCAAAAAACTGGTCCAAGAAATTTTCCTTGCTTCCCCTTCTCTTCCAACTCTACTTGCCTTTTCAGCTTTGACTGAAGCAAAGTAAATTAATCAAAAGCTTTTCAAACCTCAGAAAATGCTTAAGTCTGAACAAATAAATATATCTGAACCATTTGTGAAGACCGAGAATTAAGAAATACCAAATGCAGGAATTGTTATTTGAGGAGTTTGAAACTGAAATTCGACAGAAGCTTTGCATAAAGTTTCAGTATTTTCAGTAAGTGACCTAAGCACCAGGCTACAGGATATTCTGGAGACAGCTCTTAACTTTTCCTGCTGACAGTACTCCAACACGTACAAATAATTAAATATTCATTACAAGAGTGACTTGAAAGTGACTGTCCCATATTCTAGCTGAGTGATACAATTGCTGCACTATACAATCTTCCCTTTTCCAGCCCAATGAATATTCATGCCAAGTGGAACATTTCCACGAGGAGAAATGGCTGCTGGGACACTCAAATGTGTGAGAGTGGTCACACTATATCGGATGGGAAAAATTTGTCAAGAGCACAAACGCCTGATCCAGCAACAAAACACAGGACTCTAAGAACAGTTTACCCCTGAGTGGTCTTCAGGTGGAAGTCCAGAAGACAGACGAAAACCTCAAACATCTCACCACTAAAGTTCCTTTTATAGGATCTGCTCTAGAACATGTACTTTGAAAATTCATTCAGAGCTAAAAATCAAGACAGGCAAATACTTGTTCTGAAAACTGAAAATCCTAAGCAGATAAAGCAAAGGAATATGCAGTGGTAAAACAGAAACTGAGGGTGCGGCTCCTGTCAAAGTTGTTGGGAATAAGGTGCCTAAGTGTCATTTTAGTAGACTAACTCTATTATTTATACCATCAAAGGTTTACACAAGATCCTGCAGAAGTGATTACTACAAGAAAGTAATCTTGTTACATTTAGAACTGAATCATCAAAGTGCTCAAATTATGAAAAACAAAGCACACGAATCATAATTGGGCTACATTTTAAGGCTCACAAAGGTTCACAAGGCTTCAGGCTTCTCTGGTAGGACCTGTGTAGTTAAGTATTTCCTTACAGTTTTAAAGGGGGAGTATAATAATCATTGGGTTAATCTATTACAGTCAAAAGCTAAATCAGAATATGATACCCCTTGGCTCCAGGAGACTACACATTTGTAGTGTCTGCAGTTTCTATTACTAATTCTTTCAATCAAAGTTTGGTAAATAAATGCTAAAAGTAACTGATGTTTGATAACTGATTTGTGTTTGGGTTTCTGTACTGCAGAAACACAGATTTGAGATTACAAAATTAGCCTGGCCTAGGACACATAAATGACAGATTTCTCACAGGGGAAATTATCATTAGCTTTTTGTTTAATAATACAGCAGCAAATCTTGTTATATTTCATGTGCAGTAAGCCAAGTGTTATTATGACTGCATTAGCAATGTCATCCTCATTTTCAGCTAAGGAAATATTCATGCTCATCAACAGCAGAAACAAAAAAACGTTTCCTAAGAAGTGTTCTCAATGTCACCTTGTGCAGGCTGGCTCAGAAAATCTGTATTATGGAAGAAGAAAACCAACACCACAATGAGTTCTGGTCTGGTTTGGTAAAGTAACTTCCATATCACTGTACATGGATTCACAGCCCTTCCCACCATGCTATACATACCAGAGTAGAATGGTATGTAAATACCTACAAGGGAGGATGAGGCCCCCTTGTAAGTTGGAGGAACTGCAATGGCAGGAGAGGAAAGTTTAAGCTTTACTAACACTTTAAGTCAGCGCACTTGAATAAATCATAACGTCTGTCTTGCCTGTGGTCCGTGGAGGTTCCCTCCTTGTGTCATTAGCACCCACTTTGAGGGGCTGCACAGCAAACTATGGCACACACCTAGGTTACCTTTTGTTTATTTATTCATTTTTAGCCATGCTGCCACAAAGGACCAAAAGACAAGAGTGAGCATCCAGGACAGGGATATACGAATTGCTTCTTTTAGTGACTGTGCCAGGGTACCCCTAGTTAAAATATTTGTAAACTAAGGTTACAAATGCAATGTTCAGGCTACTTAATTAATTAAGTGTGCCTTTTACAGGTTTCAGATGTACTTAAAGAAATCAAGTTGTTACCAATGAAGTCGAATAATCCTGGGTACCTGCTTGCCCAGGGGACTGTTGAACAGTACATGTCAATTTAGAAAACCAATTCTGTTGTTTTGTTCTCTTGTAACCACTTATTACCCAGTTCTCACATAGCAGAACAGTCACAGATCTGCACTTATCTTTGCCATGAAGTCTCTAACTTCTTTTGCTTTGCACTTCAAATACAAAAGCTAAACAACTCAAAAAGAGAAAACTGTGTATCAAATAGTGAGAAAAATATACAGCTGTTTGAATCCTCCAACTGTTACTCAAAAATTTATTTGTTTAATTTTCTGGAATAACCTGGTTGTCTTAATCCATAGGATGTGAACATCTGACACATTCTATGCTTAAATTAACCCATTTCTTCCAATCTAATGCTGTTATAAGCAGAGTCTGGATTAGATACATCCTTAGCATCCAAAAAAACCTCTCTTTAATCAAGCAACACTTTTCAAGAGTGAGTATAAGAGGAAAAGGTCAACAAACAACCAGTCATGGTCATACTCTTAAAGACAGCAAAAAGATTCTATTAGGTTCACATTAATTTCTACCCTGTACCAAACACTTGGCTCACACAATTGTGCAGTCATGGCTTAGTTTTAGGCTACACCTGACCTTCGAGAAACTAAATAAGAGTAGTAGATGTTAGTTGTATCATGCACTACATTTACAGTTGTAATCTGTGATAGATAACACTGAATTACAGTCACAGAAAAGAGAAATAAGCTTTCAGCCCAGACAATTCTTCACCTCCCTCAAACAATAACAGATAAAGCATCAAGAAAAGAATAGAGCTTTTACAGAGTTGCTTTCTATGTTGGTATGCTGATTTTAATAGATGAATATTGACAAGAGATTTAGCCAAGTGTTTCAACTGCATTGTCCTTCAGCTGAAAGAAGATAAGCACCTTTAATCTGCAATCATGTTCTTCCTTGCTAACAACAAACAAAGTATATGGTTAAAGCTGTAATCTGATTCAGAGATACTATTAGTCCCTTACTGTTTGATCCATATTGTGCATTTCCCATATTAAGCGGGAAAGCTGACTTACATCACAGCATTTCATAATCAGAACAATCCATGTGCTAACGCCCATTGGTAATAATTTCATTTCACACTGATGTTCCTGTTACATGATAGCTGTTGCAGCCTTATTTTCATGAGGACTCATAAGGTGATCCTTCTCTTACAGAAAAGCAGCACAAACCCTGGGAACAGGCATTTTCTGGCAAGGTGGAGTTTAGAGGCATAGCCAGGAACCCAGCCTGCCAATAGGCTCCTCACAGATGGCCTCAGAACTGGAGAATCCCAGTGGCAGCCCAGCAGCTGGGAATCTTCCAAAGATCAGAGACTGAGGGTGGAACTTGCCAGAATCTGCTCAATGGTAACACTTGCTTGATATTATTCCACTGCAATGTGAGACATCAAGCCTATGCTCTGGGTACAGTGCTGAGAAAGACCTGAGGCTATGCAGCAATTTTACTTAGTAAGAGGTAGTATTAGTCCTGAATAAACATGCCAGATGTTGCTGTTTTTCCTATTGCATTCTGTGTAGAATGTGAATGCTATGAGCAAACTACAAACACAAAGGTTACAGATTTCAGAGACAATTTTCTATTTCCAACCAGTGTTTTATGTAAATTAAATTTTGTTAGCACATATGTGTAAGATAATAACAGCATGTCACTTTCTATAAAAAAAAGTGTTACAGATATCGAGGAAAAAAATTCATCTTATTTGAAACTTGAAAGTATTTCTTAGAGAGGATTCAATTCCAAAGAGTTTATTCTACACTTAAAATATTAAGCAAGGCCACTGCTCAAGGTGATCACACAGATATAGGAAATCCAGTCTTCTTCCTTTCCTTGCTATGATAATGAAAATTCTGCTTTTCGTGGATGACCAAATACATATGTGGCCTATTAATAACATTGACTTCTAAAAATTCCAGCGTATTAAAGTTGCATTGATTCAGTGCTGAATGAGATATAAAATAAATAGAACAGGCTGCTCTGTGGCACAAGCCTCTGAATTGATTGTGTTACATGAATTTTGTTTACTAAGAGGAAAGAAGAAAGGCAGATAAAACTCATCTCACCCTTCAGTTCATCTGTCCTTTGCAATTTAATGGGACAGACCTAAATTAGTTTCCACATGTCTTTCATACATTGCAAAACAAAAAAACCCAAAAAATCAAAACATGGAACAGTGTGTTAGACTACACTTTGAAACGAATACCACACCCACAAGAAGTGAGGAAATTCAGCTTTGTAGTTCTCTTGGATTCTTGTGAAGATTTACTTTTGTATCTTTTCTCACCCTTTGCATCTTCCTAAAATGTCACACTCTGTTTAATGCAGAGTTACCTCTATCACATCCTCCTTGAATATCCATGCCTTTAGTCTTAAGAGGTTATGTGTTACAACCTGAGGCAAGGATGTGATCCCAAACCCCTGGGCTGCTAAGTGTTAAGCAATCATCCATACAAAGAGAAAGTGTCAACTGTCACCAGCCTTTGAAAACAGTAACAGCATTTAACTCTTTAATAGGTGTTCCCTGTTCTCAATCAAGATACTACTTCTACATCCACATAATGAAACGTACTTTGTATCATCTATTGTTAATTAAATGTGAGATTCAGATCACTCAATGTTGACTTCAGTTCAGATCTGAATGACATCTATGTGCTCAAATCTTATGGATAGACTGCCTTCTCACCAGCACCATTTAATTTCTGAGTAAAGACTGTCAAGATCTCACATGTCATGCAAGTCAGGAGCTCTAAATTGCTTGTGGTTTGGGGATTAACAACTTGAACCTCTGAAGAATATGACCTTCCTTTCTCAAGCGGGGGAGAATCCATTTTGTGCTGTCTCTAGTGGGTTTCAGAACAGCAGAAAGTCCTCATACCCAGGCTCCTACTGGTATAAGCTTCACCTGCACCCGCATGTTGGGGCAAAAGGTTTCCTAGATCCTCAGCAGTGACATCTGCTCATTTCAGAAGTGTAGTAGTCTGAACATCCAGGTATAGCTTGTATCTCAGTTTTTCAGTTAAGACAGATGAGCCTGGAGAAAAGGACGCTCATGGGAGACCTTATCAATCTCTAAAACTACATGAAAGGAGCTTGTAGCAAGGTGGGGGATCAGGCTCATTTCCCAGGTAACAACTGATAGGAGAAGAGGAAACAGCCTCAAGTTACACCAGCGGAGGTTTAGATTGGGTATTAGAAAGAACTTCTTCACTAAAAGGGTGGTCAGGCATTCAAACAGGCTGCCCCGAGAAGTGATGGAGTCACCATCCCTGAAGGTATCTAAAAGACATGTAGATGTTGCACTGAGGGACATGTTTTAGTGGTGGACTTGGCAGGGCTGGGTTAACGGTTGGATTTAATGATCTTAAGAGGTCTTCTCCAACCTAAATGATTTTATGATTCCATGTAAAGTACCTGTATTTTGCCTGACTCTCAGATAGATGGATCTCATACATGTACTCAGGTCACACCTAAATCATATTGTTCTTAGAAAAAAAAAGTGTGCTCATAACTACTATTAAAGGAATTGGAGCATAGAAATGTTTATTGTTTTTATTTTTCAGTATCAGCTCAGAATAGGATTGATTATATGCTGAGCCTATAGCTTTCCAGCTTGTTCAAATTCTCTCCAAAAACCCACTTCAGTTTCACGCAAGGCACACTGAACTGAATAGAAAAGTCACATTTAGCTATCATAATTCTGGAGTTTTAGTAACAATGCAATAAATGTAGGTTGATTTCATACAGTGACAGAAATACAACCTAGTTTTATTCAACTGATGCTCTAAATTAGTGCTCTCAGTTTCATCTAGTGATCATAAAGGTATCTATTAAAGCAATAGTATTGGTCAAAGGAGAACACAAACTGCAACGTGTGAGTCTACCCATCAATTTTCTCCAGAGACAAAACTGGTCTTAACAAAAACATCTTAAATTTTTGTCTAAGGTGGTAAATGCATTCCTTTTCCCCTCAATCAGCAAAACATTCTTCTTTCTAGCTGTCACACTCCCAGAGGAGTCAGAACCACATGCATATATTCTTGATGTTTGGCACACAGAAATAGATTTAAAGTGATTTGTCTGGCATGCTTTCAGCATGCTCCCCTTTCATGGGAAGTGTGACATACAGATTTGACTTAATTTTATTCTCTCTCTACTATCACTGAAACATTTAATTCGTTCTCTATGTCACTGGCTGTGTTTCAGCTTCCTTAGAACCACTTATAAAACTGTCCCAAGTGCAAGAGCAATCAATATGAAAATGAAGATAAGTCACCTGAGGCCAGAGCTCTAGGAACACTGGAACACATCCTTACCAGCTACTCTAAATGCTTGATGACATGAGTTCCACCCCAATGACATGAGTTCCAGCTTCTGCTATAGGAGCCAGTGGTATACAAGAACCACTGTGACACTGGTACAGCATCAAAAAGCACAGATGTGTAAATGATCTTTATAACCTCTAGTCACGAACAAAATCTCCACAGCTGACTTGCCCAAGTTTAACTGTACAACATCAAACTTCTGTATTTGTACAAAAGTACTTATTTTGTACTTGAGCAATATTAATAAGGCCCACTTACTGCATCTAACACTGCAATACAGTATGATACTTCTTTCACAACATAAGTATTTTTCTGTGTACAGACTTCCTCTCTCTGTTGCCTCTCTTCTTCCCCGTTTCCCTCTCCCATCTTCAGTAAGGAAAGCATTGCCTGGGCAAAATGAGAATGGCTCAGGGAAAGTTTCTCTACACAAGTTCATGAATGTGGATTTAGAAGCAGACTGGAACTCCTCTTAAAGTGTCATGGAAAGAAAGAGGGAGAGCAAGAAAGAAACAGATACCTGAATATTACACAAAATTTCCCCCCCTCTTGCCATACTCAGAGATAAAAGATGACAACCAGTACACATGTGAAAAAAATCGGGAGACAGAAAGGATATGAGGAAACTCAGGGTCTCCAAACCACAGAAATGATGGCCAACGGCAAGTAACAGACACGATGCTGCCTCCAGCAACAGTGAGCACTGCTGGGCAAGGACCAGCAGGGGCTGACCCTAAAGCAAGTTTTAAGGTAAGTGAAAAATTCCAAGTGCTTAAAGACTGAAAAAGTGGGAAAACCTCACAAAATATGAAAGGAAGAGTAAGAGACACTGTACAGACTTACGTGAAATCAGAGATATTTTAAGGTACTCTTTTGTCTCCCTTGTTTCCTGAAGTGGTGTGAGAACCTAACTAGTGAAAAAGCACCAGCTTTTTAAACAATGACATTAAAAGCTCCCAAATTTACTGATTATTTTCCTCCAACTTCTTAAAACATCAGATGTATGACAAGAGGGCTTCCAAATCATGCCTGAAACATTGTTCCTGGAAAGCACTAGAAAAACATGTTTTATTACACTGTTATAAATATGATGCAATTTGTGTAGCCTGCATAACAACGTTTAGATTAAAGGGATTGTGCCTGTGCATTTTATATAGATACATAGATATAGATATCTAATGTGGTTTATAAAACTGCACATATGCATACTGATTATTCAACTTAGCATTAATACTCAGATTAAGACCCTCAGGGGACACAGTTACTACTAATACAAGCAGAGCAAGAACGATTAGAAAAACATTTAAAAATTTGGATGAGATTATTTGTGCTCATGCACTGGCCTGATTTAACTACAATTTAGACTAATTTGACAACTAATTTGCATGAATGACAGTAAATGCATTCAAAACAGTATTAGCAGAAGAGAGTAGTTGTGTCTCCTTTGCCAGCCCCTTAACACAGGCATAATGACACAAGAGATCATGTGCTTAACAGATGCTCTCTTTAAGGGTTGAGTTGTTGCTGAAAGTGCTAAGTGGCCCCAGACTCTCCAGATAAACATCAAATACATATATATATACACACATATATGTACATATTATATATACACACACACATATACATACACACATCCTATTGTATGAAATGGAAATAAGAAATAAAGATTACTTGCAACAACTGAATAGAAAAGGAGAGTTACTTTGCTGAGTGTCAGCTGTGCCACCGGTGAATTTTAAAATAATACAACCTTATTCTGAGTAGTAACATGTATGAAAACAACAGAGAAACACAGTGTTAGTATAAATGAAGCAGTGCAATAACCTAATTTAAGTCAGACTGTCATTGTAGCAAGGATATATTTTGAGACAACTGTTTTCCCACTGACTGTGAACATTAATCAACACATGTTTCAGCTCTCAAAAAAGGGAAATACCCTTCCATCCCTTACTGTGTTCTACTGTTGTCTCCATACAGGGCTTCAAAACCAGAGACTTTATTTCACATAAAGTCAATTAAGAGCTTAGAGAGGAAAAAAGCTTGCCAAGGGAGATAAATCCTGCAACGCTCCCAAAACTTAGTGAGACTCCCACTGAACTCTTGCAGTAATTCATTCCACAGTCAAGGGAAGTACATGAAACACCATCCTCTTCATGCTTCTTCCAAGTTCAGCTCCAGACTTTTTAACTCCAAAATTATGATGAATTGCAAAATATCAAGGAGCAATATATTTTTCAGCTGGACTTGGGCTAATTGGGGCTTTTAAGACTCAGGATGATAATCCTGCAATTACTCCAGATCCAAAGATACTCAAAGACTGTGCAGTCCTGTTGGAGTATCCCCATATACTCCTGATATTTCAGATTAGTTTCAACAGGAATTTAAAGAATTAATGCCTGTGACAGCATAGAATACTGTGATCTGGTTTATCTCTGGGAAGTCAAGTTGTTACTAGTCTATAGAACATTCTTGAATGCTTCTGCAATTACACATATATCCAAGAGAAGGTGGTAATACTATAGAAACTAATTCTTTTCAGGAAGACATGTATCAGTAAGGTAAGTCCTTCAATCAGTTTGTATTAGGAATAATTACCCTTACATGTTCTGTAGTTAAGCCCTGTTGTCACATTAGCACTGTAAATTCAGCTGATAAAGTGACTCTGCATCTGAAAACAAATTATAGCTGTGGAAGTAAAAAAGTACCAGAGCAAGGATCAAACTTACTCATGGTACTTGATAATGCTGGTCATAAAATTTCTGTCTTTCTTAGGTGGAAAAAATTATTTGGGGACTATTCTTTCAAGTCTTTACTCCAAACAGGAGAGTATTAAGAAAAGAGCTCTTTTGGCATAGTGTGCAAATATAAGAAATAATTTTGGGGAGGGTGAAAGCTAATAAGGAATATCAAAAGAACCTAAGTAACCTGAAATTCCCCTGGTTCCTACATAGACTGGAAGCACATGGAGAAACAGGTGAAGTTCAGATCACACGTCAACAGAAATGAGATTTCCAGATATGTTTCTCAAGTCTAACAAGCAGGACACACCTTGCATGGAAAAGAATACAGCACAGGCACATAAAAAACAAGAGATTGGTGTAAGAGCAGGTCATCTGACCAACTATGCACAAAAAGGCTGCAGAGTTTGTCCTGCTAGCCAAGGACAGGCTTTTGGAAAGTACTGAGGACTCATAGAAATTAAAAAACAAAGCCTAATTCCAGCCTAGCAACCCAGTCTCCCGTACCTCTTTTACAGCCCATGGAGAAAGCCATTGATTCAGGGCTGGGGATAACCTCTTCCTCTCCACTAAGTATACTGAACAGTGTCAAGGACAAAGTTAGTTTTTGGGATAGGAATATACCAATGATCAGAATATATCTTTGGTAGAATGTGCTGCAAGTCATCTGTCTCCATGCTAATATTTCCTTCTTGTGAGAAAATTTGGGTTTGGATGGAGCTAGTTCAGCTTCAATGTTCAGTTGCCTTTATTGATAAAGCTGAGAAATTCTCCTTGCTTTGAGATGGCTTTTTGAAATACAAGAATTTGCAGATGATGATCACCTCATCTCGCAAAATTCTGTTTTATAAATTTACACAACAGAACTCCTGAGGCCTCACAGTATAAAAGTTTTGTTCTTTCTTTTTCCCCTCCAGACGCTGACAAATTCCACAGGCCTATTTTTTGAACCCTCCCTTATTCATAACTCTTTGTTAAGTGGGAGTATCAAGGCACTGGATACAGTATTTTAGTACCACAGGAAGGGAAATTGTCTTCTCCCCTTAACTGAAGACTTTTACTGACACTTACAGATGCTTGCACTTTGAATGCTCATACAGGTTAGATGAGAGGATCTTCTGCACTACAGTAATTGTGAGTGAAGCACAACAAAGGAAAAAGGATTTTCTTCCACCAGCAGAGCTGCTCTGCTGGGCAGAGCTCAGATGTGAGCACAGAGTTGCAAAGACTGGTATTTTTTTTCTAAGCAGAGGGCAGAAGCAGAGCTTCACCTTTCATTATTTGTTCTCTCCTAATTTGTTCACACAATTCCCAAGCTCTATGTATCATTATATTAATTGGGAATGGCAAACAAATGGGCTGAACTTTCTTTGATGGTCAGAGTACTGTATAAAGAGATGCACAGAGCTGAAGTGAAAGATTCAAACGGGTTCTACCTTCCAGTGTCTAAGACAATGCTGAAGAAACTGGAAAAAATATAATAATGAAATTCTTACAGCAATTTTGCGTGATTCTACTTAGGTATCAAATTTATGCAAAGTTGAGAACTGAAACTTAAATAATAGTACCACAAGATTGGAATTATCTTACTGTAAAATCCTCTAAGGGAGGGTGTCTAGCAGCAGATTTCTGTTGCTAGTACTGTTGAAATTGTACCAAAATTGGCAATATTAATTTGCTATTGTACATCAACCTCCACACTAGCCAATGTGTCTGTGTGTGTGTGCATATCTATGTGAAAGTATGCACAAAAATATGCTGAAAAATAAATCAAAGTCAGCAATCTAAGCTGAAATTTTTCAGCTCGCTTTCTGGAAATACAGAAAGTAGGTCAGCACATACTCCAAAATAGCACATCAGCACTAAAAGAAAAAGTAGTATATCTGTACCTTTGGACTTTTTAGCTCATCTCTCTATAGGGGGAACGGAAGAATAAAAGCCTTTTTCTTATTCTACTATATGGAAGAACACGTACAAGAAAAAATTGCTTATACTTAAAAACCCCTCCAAATCAGCCACCCACATGGGTAAAATGTTGTCTGTTTTAATCAAAGCAAAACAATATTGAGTGGAACCATTTAAGCTTTATCTAAATATAACCAAGGGAAAACCCAGGATGTTTAAAATGTGTTTAAAATGTTGTACTGGATATGTATCACATCCTGTTCCTTGCACATCTTGTTCCTTGTATCAAAAACCTATTTGGTAAAACATTTACTTTGGAAATAATGGCATACTGTCTGTGATTTTGTTGTTAATCTTGTGATTTATATTTTAAAGTATTTGCTGTTGCAACAAGAATTGCTGCCTATTTTGTCATATCTTTCATGCCAGGCACACTCTCAAAAAATATTTTCTTTAATATCTGATGCAGGTGTACCACTTTTATTTCCCTCCCCCCCACCCCCAACTCCTATTTTTAAGGAAATAAAAAGATAAAGCAAAACCCAAATTATTTAAGCACTTACACATTTTACAGCAATAAAGATTCTTAAGAATTCTTCTGGAATTAATATTGAGAAACTCTTTTCATGGACTATTACAGTATCTTAATATGAAAAGAAAAACAAAATCCACTCTTAGAAAATATTAAATAATGCTTATCAGCCCCAAAAATGTTATTACTTGATTCAAGTCAATATTAATACTGTTGGCTGCAACACAATGAATGATGCTGATCTGTTTCCCAGAACAGATTTCAGGCTAGAACACTGGTATTTTTCATTAGGAAAAAAAAATTGTATTGCCTCCCACAAATTCCAAGTGTCAGCTTCATTTGGTTCTCTGTGTTAGATTAAAATGAATGAATGCTTGAAAAGTACTGAGCATTGGTACCATGACCTTTCAAGTTCAGTGGTTCCTATGCAACTAGCAGGAATTCCTAAAAATAACAAAACAAGTCTATTTTTAGTCCTTCATTCTCTGGTTTGTGGTTTGGGGTTTTTTTGTTTTGCTTTGTTTTGTTTTTTAACTACTGGTATCTTTGTGTTCCATCTCAATTCTTGGACACCTAGCTCTCCCTTATTTTCCTGTATCAATCAGACCTGTTTAAATACCTCATCCAGCAGTTTGTGAAGTACTATAATCCATGTACATATGTACATAATTTAGGCAGTTATAGAACTGGACTCTCCCAAGAGCCATGCTCTCAAAGAAGGGACACCAAAATGGAAAACAACTTCCTGAACCTGCAGCCTCTGGGATCTGTGCTTTACTCTGACACTTAATAAACCAGTACTTGCTATCAGAACTTAAGTAAAAACCAGGACCTTCCCAGGTAACACAAGCTACACAATTGACTGAATGAAGAAATGATGAAGTTTCTCAAACTCTAAAGAACGAAGTCAAAGGACTAAAATAATACAAAATGGTTGAATTTTTATGGCCTGTGAGGTCTCCCCCTTGCAAAATTTTAAAACTGTAGCCTAGCAAATAAAATACATAACAAAACATGTTTAATTGCATTCCTAGATTACTGTCAGTAACTTGTCACATGCCTTGCTGGGTCTAAATAGACAGTTTTCATTTGTTACTTCTAAAAGCCAAAGGCATACAACTAATTGACTTCAGTGCACAGCTGGACAAATATACTATTAAAATATCATCAGATCAAATAAATCAAATAGCATACATTTACAGTGAAGTACTCAAATAAATAAGGGAAAGTAAGACAGTTGTGTTTATGAGTAGCAACAGATATGATCTCCCCTCTCTCTAGCATTCTCTCATGGATGTCAGCAATGTCATCCTCCAAAACCTGAGAGATCTATGGAAAGATAATAGGTCACACATTCATCACACTTCAGTACTGCCAATTCTTCTGACAACCACTGGTCTGGTTAAATGGAACTAAATCATTCCCTCTTTTCCCTGGGACTTTTTCTAAACTTTAAAAGAAAAGAGATTTCACAAGAGCTCATCATGTCATTTGGTCTGGTATTAGAAATCAAATGCCTACAAATATGTTTGCATATTCACATAGTTCCATCTCTGAGTTCAAGGACATTTACAAGGCACCTGCTAACATGCCAAATTAGTATTCACGCAAGTGGGAAGCCTGCTGTCATGAGATACTATTTTCACTCAGAAGCCATTGGCTTAAGTGCAGAGAGATTGTATCTTCTTAAACTGCTTCTGAAGGACCAACAACAGTATAATCAGTTGTTTGAAGGCAGAGTAAAACACGTAAACTAACCCAGAAGTGGTCAGATCTGGTATTTTCTGAGCTTGCCTAATCAGATGTAAAAGGTCCTAGAATTAGAGTTGCAAAGTAGTCTAGGAAACAGCTCTTGCACTTCCCAGTGTACAGGCTGTTACTACATATAGTTGTACTTTTCCAGAGCAGAGCCATCAGGCATTCCCTGCTGGCTCACATGGCGCAACAATACGTGCTCAATCTTGTGTCTCGAGCACTAGAGATCACGCACTAGACTCCTGTGGCTGCAGTGTTCTATGAAAGGTGGATGTCTCCCCCATACCCTTCAGTGACTGACATGGGAATTTCAGCATGTTCCAACCACACACTGGGTTGAAACTGCACATGCTGCCGTGGAGATGTGCCCTAGAGTCCTATCCCGTGCCAAACTGAGCTTATAGACTCAGCCATATGGAGACCTTCTCATGTCAGCCGTAAGGTACACATCTCTGGTGTACAGAACAGCTTAACTAGGCAACATCTCTGGTGTACAGAACAGCTTAACTAGGCAACAGCTTAACTAGGCAATGAAAATCATTGTCTTCATAGTGATCACACAGGTGTAGAATATGTAACACAGATTTACAGATCTCTGCTCGACAGCATAAATATATCCTTCTACTTGTTTTGATCTGTACTGTCTTGAATAAAAAAACATTGAAATAAACACCAAATAATAAATGGTATTATAATAAGTGTCCCACTGTAGTGAAAACCATCATCCAAAAATCTAAAAAAGCTGAAACAGAAAAATATGTATTTAAGCAATCAACACAGAAAATAAAGTAACTACTCAGACTGAAAAGTCAGACTTTGACCTTGTCAAGGGCTTTTAGAGTACTGCTCTTTAAAAGCAAAAGAAAATATGTCACTTCCCTGTGGAGTAGTACTGGGAGCATAATGGAAGCCAGTACTCCAGGAGAAATATTGATAACAATATTATTTGGTGTGACTTACAGCAAATTACACAACAAAATTAGTCGTCTCCAAAAAATCCTATTTTTATGGCACAAGGACTAAGTACAGCATAATAATGGTAGGTTAAAACCCACTGAACCTTTTTCTAATAGGAAAAAATGTTTCTGTTTGTTCAAGAGAACAGTGATGTGCTTACATTGTTATTTTCCCCCCGGTTCCCTGAGATATAAAAGCATGGTAGCAATTGCAGCTATTTTAGATACTTAGCTTAGTACACGTGCAAAATGCTTATTCATCTGTTTTCAAACAATGTATCACCATTTACAAAACCAAATACAGACAACTCTTTTCTGTAAGGAATTTCAGTCCTGGGAAGGCTTAAAGTAAACACTTCCACTGTATCAGATTAGCTAAATCCTACAAGTTTCTTCAGCTTCTGGTAATGGTTTGCTACCTTTCACTGGCACAAAGTTCGAAAATACTCATAGTAAAGTATGTGCACAATCTCATGTCACATGGCCTTAATATAGCTTTGCAATTTGTATTTCAAGTGAGACCATACGAAACCAAAATTTGCAACTGCCAAATATTTAAATTCATGCACACAATCCTTTTCAGTAAGAATTATATAAACATGAGCTTCCCAATACCAATTTGCATGTTTTATATTTTTCACCTATGCAAAAGACTTAACTATTTACAAAAAAAGGGTAACACTTGCCACATTTACTTCATAAAGAAATGCAATAATACAAAAAATTCATTATCATTCTTAACAGAAAAATCCTTTGTAAATCTATGATGTGTAGATGATTAATGCAAAGTCTTACCTTTCCCTGAAGTGACAGTTTCCAGAAGTGATCTCTCTGAATACTTTAATTTTGTGATGTAATTTTCATAAACAGTTTTCTAGTTCAGGCAGAGATGAGTTAACTGCAAGCAGACTGGAGGCTATCTTGCTTGCTTCCTGGAGATCACTGTTTTGCATTGTGAGCCATCACAACTACCTAGGAAGAAAAACAGCCAACCTTCAGTCACCTGGACAATGGGACATATTACTGCTCCCAGATTAAACAAAATATTAAACAAAATCCAAGTCATAAAGCATGGTGTCAAAAATTGTATTTGTTTACCAAACATTTTGTAATAGATGCTGTTAAAAGAATTACTGCAGAGTCTTGTACCAGGAGTTCATGCTCTTGGAAAGAGACATCAAACAAGTGGGAAAAATTACAAATAAATCTAATTTTTTTAATTACAACTTGTCTTTTCACTGACAATCTGAAGTAGACTTTTTTCTGTTTGTAGATTTTTGGTCAGAAGCTATAAACAACAATGCAAACTGAGTTATGCTCTAATTCCTTAAGTAGAAGTACACAGAATGGTGCCAATGGGAAAAAAATGTGCTCAGAGCAGGAATCTACTTTTACTACTTGGGTATAACTGCAAGGTCCCTGTTAGAAAAAGAAATATATCTCTATTTTATGCTAATACAGGCATGTGGCAGACAATTTTTTAATTCAGTCGAGTAACAGCTGTAGACCCAGAAACAGAAGGTATTCACCCATAGCTTTTCTTTGAGACAGGCTATGCCCATTTGTTCTTACGTTATATGGAAGCAGCACAAAGCATCGCAACATTTCCTCACTGAGCCCGGCTGCAATCCCCTCAGTCCCCAAAAATCCCAAAGACAAAAATGGCTTTTGAATAGAAGGATTGTTCTGATAGTGTATCAGGTTTATGTCCTGTATTCCCATGTCATGGTAGGAAAAGAGCATGAATTTGTCTCTGGTACTCCTCCTCTGAGCAACTTGCTCACTGTATGATGCCATATTACTGTCATCGTGTCTTAGGTTTTAATGCCTTTTTAAAAGGTGGGGATGGAAAAGAGATGGAAAATTTTGAGCAGATCCCAACCTGCACAAAGGATCTGAAGCCGAGATTGCCAATGTCTGTGTTGAAAACCACTGGCAGGGGATGCGGGTACTGCACTTGGGAGGGTGAGCACTGTCTCATGATGGATATGCCCAGAGGCCCATAACGCTAAATTATCAAATCCAACTTGAAATTTGTTACTACGAGCACAGTTTGAATGTTCTCTGTGAGCTCAAGAAATGATGATACCACATAGATCTGTGACATGAGTAAGACACATGGCTTGCTAACTTGAATATGAGATGAAGTTGATCAAGGTCTTGTTCAACCAAAGCACTGAATACCTCCAAGGACAGAGACAAAACCTGTCTGCACAACCACAGTGCTGCCAGAGCAGCCTCTGGAGTAGTGTATCTCAGTCTGAATACTCCAGATGCACAGCAGCAAACAGGACAGTTCAACTCCAACTTGACTTGTTCAGCTCCATGAAATGGTTGGTAAGGCAAGTAATTAAAACATCTGCTCAGCTGATATCAGCAAATGATACTCAGTAGTCTTCTTTGTTTTATAAGCAGCTGTTTTACAACCTGTCTCCTCTTCCCACCCTTCCCTTGACAACAGGAACTACCCTTGCCACTTCACCATGTATTATTATTAAAGGGCATATACATTTTGATTTCTCGCCTTTCAGTGCTTCTGGATAGCCCTTTGCAGCTGATGTTCATAAAAACCACAGCAGTACTTCTGCCCACACTTTAAGTACTACTTAAGTTTCTATAATTCTCTTCTACCATGTTTATGCAAGACTTCAGGTTTTCCAGACATCAAGAGAATATCAAACAGTGGCATCTGAGTCAAAAGTCACTGGGAGAGACCGAATAGTCTTGGCTTAGATCTGCTCCTTCAAAATTTCTGCAAACTTAGGTATCTTTTTGTATCTATACACCAGACGCATTTTAAAGATAAGGCCCTATTTTTCAGATGCATTTTAGTTTGAAAAATGAGAAGTGACAGACAGTAGATCTGAGAGGTTCCAGAAACCACTCTAGTTTTTCGTCTCCCTGCTGAGAAGTCTGCTAATGTCTGTGAGACGTTGTCAGAGATGTACAAAATTTTTTGACAAAAATGGGTTATCAAGTTTTAAACTCATAAAAGTAAATCACAATTACATGGAATACTTTAGGTTATCATCATCAGTACAGGAGAGTGGATTTTGCCTGTCATACATCACATTTGTGAGGTATCGAGACTGCATCTTAGAAGTAATCACCTAGTTCTGCATATCCATGTGATAAATTGCACTTATCAGTCTCTGGTAACCTGAAGTCATCATCCTTCACTCCGGGAAGAGGAGGATGGCCAGGAGGAGAGGAAGGGAATGCTTTCCATGACAGACACTGAGGCCACAGTGTAAACACTGACTGTCATTGACATGCTCTACTTCAAAGAACAGGGGCAAGCTGCATCAAGCAATCAGGCTCAAGCGAAATGTAACAACCTGTTGCAGACACACCACTTTTTCAGTCCAGTATACAAAGGGATTCACAGTCTTCTCTACAACTGGAGCACAAACCAGACCGTGAACAAGGATAAAAATGAGGAACCTGAATTATAGTGCAGATATAATTAGTTCAACTGTCAAGTGTTGCACAATGACTTGTCATATGCTATTTAACCTCTTATTCATGCTCCTTGAACCACTTTGTGGGAAGTATGATGTTTTTACACAGGTATTATTTACACCAAATCATGACTAGTTTGGTCTGTGTTTTGTTACATCTGTGCTTTCTTATATCAGTCTCATTACATGTGCAATAATAATAATACATACAAATCAGAGAAATAATTGACATTGCCACTGTGCCCAACTTTTTCTTCTGAAAAATCTGGATTCTTATTTGTAACCCTTCTAGCAGTAAAGAAAATTAATAAATGCCCTAAGTGGGTACACATCATTCTTGTAAATATTACTGCTTAATGTACATTTCTGAAATAATTTTCATAACACAAAATAATTTTGAAAGTGTGAAAATTGTAACAGTAAATGTACAGAAAATGCAGTAAGTTCACAGCTGTACAGTACAACATCCTAAAATAAGGTTTGTCAAAATGCACATTGTTCACCAGAAACCAACAAACACTAGTGAAGGTAAAAGCTGCATCACTCCAGCACCCTCTGTTGGCCTTTTGGCAGTATGTTACTTTGTGTACTCAAGAGCATCAGTTGTTGGGTCCTGAAGCTGTGACAAAGATTCCATTATACAAAAACACATATGGAAAGCAAAAGAAACCCACTCCTCAGCCCAGTCCTACGCACAGAGTCTTCACCTATATAGCACGATGCAGCTAAATATCACAATACTCAGTACTGCTGGATCTGTCCTGCATCAGTTCATCTTTGCAGGTATTCAGAACTGATCTGTCGAACGACAAGGGCAACATGTGCTTTACAAGCACTCTCTGTGTCTGATACTTCTAATAGACACCAACAATAAACAGTATCTCATGTGCAGCTCTCACCAATAGAAACAACACCTTTACAGAAAGAACAATTATTTTTATGGAGCGTTTTTCACTGTGGCAACTGAAAACTAATAATGCATACATTATGTGGACATCATTCACGAAAGAAAGTGCTCAAACCAGGTCTCATCAAGCAGGCAGAAATAAAGTCCAGATGCGAGATACAAGGTGAACTAAATATAAACTCCATATTCTGTGCACAGACAGATGGTGTAATTTCCAGAAGCAAAGGCCCTTAGCCCAGTGAGCCCAGCAGCTGCTTCGCAAAGCCGGCTCAGAGCTTTGCAAAGGCAGATGCGAAGTTGCTGTGGGGAGCGGAGAGACAGAGGGAGGAGAAAGCAGCACTGCTGAGATGGAGAAGCAGGCGCGCTCTCATGGCACTGGGGGAGGTATGGGTGGTAGGGACTGCTTCTGAGGAAAACCGCCCCTCAGGGTGTTACTGGGGCTGCCCTGGCTTTTCTGGCCCCTTAGCGTATGAGAGGAGTGGGAAGCAGCCTGTGCCCGGCTCTGCAACAGGAGGCAAAGACCTGCTGCCTGGCCAACTCGCAGGCTTTGAACCACCACTCAAGAAAAGCCACAAGCAAAGGAAAGGCAGGATAGAAGTAGGTCTTACTGAGTTGTCTGGCTGCTTCCACTAGTCAAATGGTTGAGTAAGTGCCTACTTTATCTACCTACAGCTAAGTCAACACTGGCCAGAACCCAAAGAACCAACAAAAGAGCTTTTCTTAGCTGATCTTAATGACGGGGAAGATTCAGCCTCAAAAATGTCATCAGCTATTGCAAACCTGCTACTTTCACTGCCTCTTAACTTTGTACCTTTAAGCTCTATACAGCTTTCTATCTGCTTAGTTCTGTTTTTACAGCATCCTGCCACCTCCCCTGAAATTCATGCCCACTGTCTCACCACCTTTCCAGGCTCTGCCCTCTGCTTCCCTTCTTTCCCACATGTAGCTTCACCTAGCATTTCTGTTTACCAACTTTAAGATGGTGCTAATAAAAACTAATCCATCTGATAACAATCTCCAGAACTGAATGCCTAAATCCTAAAACGCATACAAACTTTTGGTAAACAAACCCATAGCACTGTTTGACAGAAAGCATTACTACCCTATTTCAAATATTTATACACATGCTTCTACTTCGGGTAATTTATATTTTACCACTTAACTGGGATGGAGAAATCACTTTGATTTGGAATGTCACGATCTGATTAGAGTCAAATATTTATTGCACAGAACAAACCAGAAACTACCTCAAGTAATCTGTGAAGTTCATTTGAGGTCACTGACTAATCAGCCCAGAAGCCAGAGGTGGACCCAAACTGAATCCACATCCTCAAACCTCAAAACTGAAAAAAAGCAGGAGAGCACCTGCATTTTCCATTTTCAGGAGTCACTGTTTTGACAGTTATTTTCAGGCATTTAGGTTCCTGCTTGATACTAGTTGCGTCTGGCAGATTTCTTCTCTTCAGCTGTTTTGTTAGTTTAAAACAAATTCAACACCTCATTTTTTCCATGTTTAAAAGGTCTGGTTCCAAACAGTAAATGGCAGGAGTTACTTCCTTTAAGACTTGGCTGTCATTAGGTGGCTGGTTAGGGCTGCAGTAGCCTGTTCAGTAACAGGTTACTTGCGCAATGAAGTTCCTCTGCATAGCAACCCCAAGGGCGGGGTCCAAAACAGCAACTGCACCAGCCGCGTTTTGCAACTCAAAGTGAGGGGAAAAAAGAAAAAGAAAGGCCACAATGGGAAGTGCAAGTGGAAAACACACTTTTTTCATAAGAAATGTAACTTTATAAGAAAAGCAGGTAACAAACAATATAAAAGAATGAATCAAAAGCAGTTAAACTATTTCCCAAAGTGGTAACTAATTCTGAGCTCATGATATGATTATTAAGAGAAATAATTCATGCAGAGACTACATTAATACCTGCAAAAGATCATGTAAATACTTTTATATTCTTGCACTAATCATTCCTTTCCATTGAATGCTGAAACAATCCTTTCACTTACAATAAAATTTTGTTGAAAAAAGTTACAATAAAATAGCTGGATATTTTGAATACTTACAGAGAAAGGTTCAGTATTAGTGTTGTCGTGTTGAGGTGTTAAATTGAAAATAAAAAATAATGTGAAGGCAAACATTAAAGTTATTGTGATAGCTTTAGAAATGAAATTAAATTTATTAATTTCATTTACCAAGTTTGTGCTGATTAACAGCAGGAAAAACTACAGGATAAAATATAATATTTTGAAGGTTTATAAATAAATATTTCTGTGAACGACCCATGGAAACAAGTACTTCAAACATTAGTTATATGAATAAAAAAAACCAAGCCCACAAAACTACCCAAAACTATTTGGCCATGTATCACTTTATTGTTCATAAAAAGTTCTTCTGTTTAATGATTTTCTCACCCTCCACAATTGCAGTCTTTCTCTACTTGCCCAGAAACTAATTAAGTATCACAGAGTAAGTCTGGGATGAGAGAATAAGCTGGGAATGTTGACCATTTATATTCATACAGAACTTGTATTTTTCATTTTTTAAAAATATTTAATGCAAAGGGGAGAAGCACACCTGCCAGGCAGCGGGGATGCACTCAGCCAGCCCATGGAGTGCAATGCCACACCAGGAACATCTGCACTTGCTTCAGACCAGCTACTGCTGCACGGCGTAACATAAAGCCTTTGGTTTAGGGTCTGGAAGGAGCAAAGCTCTGTTGCCCACATCTACCCAACTAACTTGCACTTCTCATCTGGTTTTGCCCAGCCAGGCCTGAGCAGCCTATGGCTCTGGATTGGCGCAAAAAGCTCTGACAGGCAGTGTGAGCATTCCTGCACTCTGGGACAGCCCACACTGTACATACACCTCTGGTCCTCGTGCTTCCTCTTCATGCTCTCACAGACAACTGCTACTGCTCTTTACTTATGCTTCAGTGCTCATCCCAACATACTGGTCTCTTATACAGGCACCTTTTTGGGTAACTGTGTTGCTTTACACAGTAAGTAAATACTTATTTGGTATTATTCACTCAGTAAATACTCTAAATGCATTTACTAAACATTCCTAGATGCATCTTTCATGCTGTGAAACAGATTGATAAACACATCAGAACTCAGGTGGCACTACTCGCTGATGTGTTGTTATTCACAGTCCTTAGAGCTCAACTTGGCAGATCATTTCTTAACAAACATATACAAGATCACGTGTTTAACATTCACCTAATTTGTGACAAAATGTTCGCTTTACTGACTGACTATACCCACACGACCTGATAGTAATCAGCAAAGTAGTAATTAGCATAGGCTGTTTGCTAATAAACACACTGTGGTCCTAAAAACATTTGTTCAATTCACTGGCAAAAAAGCAGACCGAGTGATAAAACCCAAACACTGAAACTATATAATAATAATCAGTAAGTTAAGGCCGGGATCAGCCTTGTTTGCCAGGCAGTACATGGATTATTGTCCACCACTGTGGTCACTGACAGGTCCTTGCTGGCTCTCTGGAGAGCTCCACATGATGAATACCTTGAGAATTAGTATCAATAAATGCCATCCTATTCTAGTTTTAAACCCTCATGTCTCTCACTCTTTTTTATAAGAGAACTTATCAAAACACAGCAGTTCTACATACATTTCAAAACTGCCTGTGAGTCTTAAACAACTCGTATTTGCAAAGGATTTCAAGAGGGAAAAGGACCAAATCAGATAGTATTTTAAACAGGTCCTAATGTCTATGACAGAGGATTAAAAAATCCCAAACAAATCACAAATCAAAACCTCCAAACCTTCTTCTACTTCACATGAACTTTTGTTGGGAAGAGTTGAGCACAGCCAACACAGGAGAACTAGAGACAGAGCAGAATGTAGGATGAAGGGATCTCATCTTGCAGCATCAGGCCTGATTTTCCCATGGTGGAAGTGATCACATAAGCCATCGCCTTATCGGAACGCACAGTAATAAGGAGAACACATTAAAATTGCTTAAAACATAAGGAATTCTCTATACATGACTAACAAGCTTTCGACTGCAAGCATCTCTAATGGTGCATCAGGTGTTTGTTTGGTGACTACATAGAGAGTGGAGGTCTACTTGAAAAAAAATATGAAAAATGATCTTGTAAAAACACTCAGAATTTTAATTGGGGACAGAAATCTGATATTTGTTTGAGTAGGCTTTTATGATGTGGCTGGCTGCAATAGTTTTCAGAGAGGAACTACTATTTTTGTTGTGTGAGTTTTAATTAAATTTGATCTCTAAAATGGCATTTCATTAAATAGTTTTTTTCTGATCTTTCTTCCCATCCTGTTTTGATTAACCAAATATGGAAGCAACTTCAGTGACCCAGACATTGCCATTTTCAATAAATAAACTCAGGATGAAACTCTCATGCAGTCTGTACAAAGCACTGCGAACAGTTTAAGACCTAAACCTTTCCAACTGCACTTGCAGGCATGAGCAGGACGAACAATTTGAAAGGTGGGTACCAAAAAGTGTAGAACAAAAACCTATCTCCAGAGACTCTTCCCTATCATAATCTGTAAATACATTTTTCAGCAGCTATGTAGTTAAAGGAAAAAAACAAACAAAACACGCACTGCAGCCAGTACCTTCCCTTCATGTCATAAAATTACCCATTTCTTTAATTTAAATTTCCTTTTTCTAATTAATAGTAAAATTCTGCAGTATAGCATTACTTTTTTCTTTTTCCATCTCAAGTAATTCTTTATTACTTTAGATACAAAAGAGTAGAAATTCAATAATACATCTAAATAACAACCAAGGAAGGCCTTCACTGGACTTAGAGGTGACTTATCCAATCTGTTATGTCTTAATATATAAAAGGCCTCAGAGTGAATACGAAAGACTAACAGAAGTAGCATGTAAAGTAACTTTTAGTTTAGCATATTAATCAGTTTAGTTCCCATACTTATTAAAATATTTAATGCCAAAAATAAAAACAAAAATACAAAACCAAATTCCAGCTGCCCAAACTTGAGAACAGCATTCTGAATAATACTTTTAGTGAGTGCATTTTCTAGGTATCATGTAGGTGACAACATCATAAACTAAATTGGAATCAGAATCATGAAAAAGTTCAAAACAATAGATAAATCTAAAAAAGACATTGGGTTGCAAAATTCTTTTAAGAGATGACTTCATTTAGGAAAAATAAACAATTCAGAAAGCATCTGTAAGGATGTCTTTATACTTGCAATCAATATTGCTTTCTTTGACTGTACAACAAACCACTGTTAATCACGCTGCCAGTGAACTGCTGCAGAACTAAGCAGAGAACACTTTATTCGAAACTTACACTAACAAAACAAGATGAACATTTATCTTGACTAAACATCCTTTTCTCAAAAGTACTAACAGTGATCAGAGTCCTTGATGTATTCTCCACCACGCTCAGAGGAAGATCCAGATCCATTCATCTCTAACAGTGAAGACTCTGTCCACCATTATTATAAAAAGATAAAAAACTACGAGGATACCTGTCATTTGCAATAATCAGTACTATCTGCTTTGCTGAAAAAGACAAAACACTACTTATAAAGAAATTATGTAAGCAAATATTAACAAATGCATACAACTCCTGCGTTAATGTTCTCCTGTATGCAAACCACAGATAGTAACATATACAGAATTCATTTACCGATGCTTAGCAACATATGGGAAATAAGGCATGAGGAAAAATAATCCTGATTCCATGGAAATAGCAAATAGAAAAACAGTAAATACCAGGTAGCTGAAATACAGGCTTAACTCCTCAATAATCTATTAAAAAGAAGATATGCTTTGTTGGAGGTGTGTGCACATAAACAGACTTCGATGCTGCCATTTTTTCCAGGATGTTACTCTGAAATTTCTCAAGAGCTAATTAAGGAAAATAATTGTGTCTATAGTCTTTATGGAATACCACAGCTTTCCTTCATTGTGTGTAATTTTATAACACAGTTTTAACTGACCAGCAGACCTCAAAACCCAGCACACATCAGCTCCACTCAGCAGTGCTTCACAACACCATGTGAGACCAGTCACAGCAAATGCACCTCTGCTGCCAATGCTGTGACGTTGGCTCGGTGCACAAATGAGGAATTGCTGATTCCAATATCCACAGGGAAACCTTTGCAGCCCTCAGACTTTCACTTGAAAGGATGAATAGGAAGGCAAGGACCAGACAATAGCTGAAGAGAAACAGTCTCCCATTAATGATGGGGACATGCTAGAAGATAAGTGCTTTTCAATTTTGAGGTTAATTATGGTTATTAGCTTTTGATCTGTATAATTTTCACTTCTATTTTAATTGCCCAGCTAGAATGCCCCTCTCTCAAAAAATAACCTTCACAAGTCTGTTCTCAAAGGTACATTTACCACGTTCCCCAATGACATGTATATCCAGGACCTCCAAGGTCCTGGAAAATCCTACCCTTTTTGCGATTAATAAGGTTGTTTTCAAATATCAAACATAACATTGACTGAAGAATGAAGGAAGAAACATAACCATTCCACCAAGCAACTACATCAAGATCTTTTTGAAGAGGACACAACCAAGTATTATTATTACATATCCATGGACCATTGCTTCAGACACAAAGCCTCTTTCCTTTTCAGTATGAATCCATTTCTAAAGCACTGTCCATGTAAGTATGCACACAAGTATGAAAAGCATGCAAGTCTCGAACACAGTTTCTTCTAAGCAGACCAGGGTTGGCCTATATAAACCAACCAATTTATAAAACACCAATGCATTTGATTCGGTTTTGGGACAGGGAACAAATATCTGGTATGAAAAGCCATTTATTTAAAGAATACATCGATCTGTGGAAAGTAAGAATATTCAGGCATAATACAAACCAGCTGACAAAAAAATCCTGATCACTTCTGCATGTATGAAGTACGTCCATGACCCTCTGCCCCTTACTAGGCCTCAGAAAGTCAAGTCCTCTCCTTTTTCTCTCAGTTTGTATGTCTTGACTAATTCAGAATCATTAGTGGCAGTGTGTCTACTTTTTTAGCACAAAAATGTGCAGGAAGCCTGTGCAGCTTCAGAAGTTAATGAAGGAAATCAAGTGTCTCATCTTGTAATACAAATCCAAACTTTTTGTTACATACTGTAATGCTACTTCCTACTTACTCTATGCAGTAAATGAACTAGAGTTGAACCTGATACTGGTATTTGCCATCACTCTTTAAGGCATCTCTCAATTCTATCCCTTGATAATTGCCATCACTATTTCACAGCAACTATTCAACTAGTTTTGATATATAACCCGGCTATAACTTAATTTATGCCAGAGAATATGAAGAGATATTTGCTTTTATGCTTCCTATAAAATAGGGCAGTCCTGTGGTGCAATGGAGAGCACTTCGGTCTCTGAATTCCAATGGTCTCAAGTTCGAGTCTCAGTGGGACCGTCCCCTGGCAGTTCAATGCCTCCCTGCCATCCCATCCCGGCACATCTCGGATGCTCAGCAGGGTCAGCCCCGGTTAGTACCGGGTGCTGGGACAGTCCCGAGGACTTCACTGTCACTGTCCAAGCTCGCTCGGCCGTGGCAGATGGACCTCAGGACTTAAACAGTGGGGCCAGTTCTGCGCACGCTGTGCCTCACCTAAAAAATCCACTGTGCAGGCTGGAAGGGCACACCCACGTGGGGAGAGCCCTGCCCAAAGCTTCGTTCGCAAAGGTTGGCCATTATTATATTATTATAAAATGGTCTGCAAACTTGAGGTATCAAAAAAGCAGAAAAAATAATAAAAAAATTAATCACACAGTATTTATACAGATTCTACTCCATACCAGTAATTTTTTTTTCCCCTCAGTAATTTCATGCAGCTTGCAAGCAGAAAACCCCAACACCCTCAACCTCAGGATTGTTGTATGGAAGCCAACTGCATGTATTTATTTTAAGCAGCTAATTAATAACGAAAAATAGCTGTTGCTACTGAGATTTCTAAAAAGGAATTTATGACAAGTAAAGTTTGCTACAGGGCAAATGGTCTGTATTTGGAACTATTGTGTATGTTCACTGATTTCCATCATACATTTGCAAAAACAAGTGACACATTTATTAAGCAAAACTATTTATAAGGGCATGATGCCTGCAGTTGTTTGCTCCAGCAGATTTACATGTTTGTTGCAGAAAAAAAGCTCTCTATTACTTTACTCAGAAATACCTTTGCAACAGCAGTCAAATGTTTTCCATTTTGAAGAAGTTTGGTGCTAAGCTTTATCAGGACACTTGTAAGTCCTGTTTCTTAATTTAAGATGGCCCAGGATATCTTACTAAATTATTTCTAAACTAAAGCCTTAAAAATGAAATTAATAACTATTTTATATGACTTAAACCCAGAGGGAAATAAACACACGGGCACAAAGTTCCAATTTATCTCACTGAATTTTACGATAATAATTCTTATTTATTTCTGTTCTGTGCTAAAGAAATACAGTAATACATTCAGCCTGGCCAAACACATGTCACACTGAAAGCTTTCCATTTTGGAACTTTTGGGTTTATGCACAAATTCTAAATCTTAGCACTGCAGTTACTGTGTATTTGTATGTTCTTCCACACATAAGCCACTGGTACTTTACTTAAAATTTTATGCAAAAATCTGTCACAGTCTATGCTAATGTATTTCTTTGAGTTTTTTAAAGTAAAAAGCATGCATGAACATCAAAGCACAAACTGTAAATGATTGTTTCCAATCTTAGCCATGTATCAATTATTCACTAGCTTGTTCCTCTCGTGCTTTATCATATAGACTTCACCATGGCAACACTATTCTTCACTTCCTAGCATTAATCAGTGATCTAGCTGTTGGATTACTTGACACTCATTATACCATGAACCATACACAGCTTCCAAGATACCAATAAACTTTCATTTGCTTAGCAATATTGAGATGGTACATTCCTAAGAACCAGCTCATTCCTCTCTTACTACTAAGTATAAATACGCAGCTTTGAATCACCACTAGCAAAATTCAGAATGGAATTTAAATGTCTAGATACAATACCTGTCCTATGGTCCTCGTATGAACTGGGAAAAGGTTGACCTTCCAAATCGCAAAAATTTTAAAATCACTGTTAAGTTTTAGAACTCTTTCACTTGTTTTCAGCAAGTATCTTAATTTAAAAATATCCTTCCTCTGTACTCTGCGTTGGTGAGGCCACACCTTGAGTATTGTGTTCAGTTCTGGGCCCCTNTGGATGTGACACTGAGTGCCATGATCTGGTAAATGGAGTGGAGTTGGACCAAGGGTTGGACTTGAGATCTCGGAGGTCTTTTCCAACCCAATCGATTCTATGATCTGACATATATCTGACAGTTTTCCTGGTATTATTCTGGTGTTTTCCTTCCCCTTCATGTTTTTCAGCATTGTTAAACCTATGCAAATGTATCTTTTCCTAGCACACTTTGACCCAGCTATTTTTTTCATTTCAGTAAGTTTTTTCTTTCTAATTTCTCTCCTTTGTGTCTAATTAGCTTTTTCTTCACCCCTTCTTCCCTTCTCCAATACTCCTGGTTCTGTCAATTCTCACCTCTTCGATGTTCCATCACACAGTTGTACTTCCTTTCCCCTCCAGACTGTTTATGTAGCTCATTAATCTGAAAGAGAAATCTTTAAAACCTTAATGCTGCACCATTTTTTCCCTCAACTTGTAAAGCAGAACAGCCAACATTCTTGTTTCCCCACTCTTCCACTTGCTTTTTCACAAAGGTGTTCAACTTGTGATACCTCTGCTGGGGTCTCTAGGGAGCACTGATTCAAGCTGTGCTTTTGAGCATCTCATTAATTATCTTCCTGGCAGCAACTTCTAAGGTTTATAGCACACATAAAAATCTTAAGGCAACTTTTAATATGTAAAAATCTAACTACAATGTTACTGTGATATACACAAAAAGCTCATGTCCCTTCCCAATAAGTCCTTAATATTGTTCCCATACTGCTCTCTGTTAAAATGATGAACTGTGTGGTATTTCCCTTAAACATTAATTATCTTCCCCACAGTTAAAAGGGGGAAAAGGCAGGGTTCACTTTTCTGAAGGAGCCATCATACCACAAAATCTCAAAAATAAAAAAAATCAAAACCCAAATCAGACATTTCAGAGTTTTGCACTAGGATGAATACTTAGAAAAACTGTTAGTGGTTTATGCTTGGCTGAGACCCCACTGTTCTTTGCGGATCAGTTGTCCTGTGACAGCTGAGCAAGTCACACTGGTTTTCATGGGCTGCTCTTTCCCCGAAAATCTCGCCTTGTGGAGTCTCAGAGGGATTCACTTTCCCCCCATCCAGCTCAATATACATGAAGGTAATAGGGTAAACTGAGAAGCAAATTGGATTAGAAGTTTATTAATATTTTCACAGCCTCACTTTCAATGAGTATGTGGAAGAACACAAGACAGCACAGCTGACTGGAGCTACCTGCTCCAGGGAAAGAGATGATACCCAAAGGTCAGTCAGCGCCTTCTGCATTACCTCTTCGCCCATCTCTAACGGGGTTAGCCAGCTGTGCTTTTGGCTAGCTCTGATCTGTGGGAAAGCTATGAAAAGTCTTGTTGGGGACTTCCCTCTTTTGCTTGGGAGATACGGAAGTTCAGAGTCTTGCCGTTGGCCCTTGCCTGTGCCATGCTCCAGATATGCCTGTGCCTGGCCACATTCCCTGACCAGTGGAGTTGACTTTGGAGTTGCTTCATGACTACAGGCCTGCCTGGTAGGGGGGGACAGCTTATTGGCTACCACAGGATACTGTCATGACTGTTCCATTCTTCTTGTTTGGGTTGTGTGTGACTGCACTCCTTGTGTCGCCCTTGACTGACAGCAGTCTCCCTCTGTCCTCATTCCAGTTGAGACAGAGTTAATTATCTTCTTAGTAGCTGGTACAGCACTGTGTTTTGGATTCAGTATGAGAATAATGTTGATAACACAGTGATGTTTTGGTTGCTGCTAAGTAGTTTTGAGCTTTTCGGCTTCCCATGCTTTGCCAATGAGGAGGTACACAAAAAGCTGGAAGGCAGCACAGCCAGGACAGCCGACCCAAACTGACCAAAGAGATATTCCACACTACAGAACATCATGTTCAGTGTCTAAACTGGGGGAGTTGTCTGGGGCAAGATAGTCACTGTTTGGGGATGGGCTGGGCATCGGCCAGTGGGTCATGAGCAACTGTATTGTGTGTCACTTGTGTTTTTCTTGAGTTTTGTTCCTCTCCTCTCTCTTTTTGTTATCTCCCTTTTCATTATAAATATTTTTATTACTATTATTACTTTTATTTTTTTATTTCAATCATTAAATTGCTTCTATCTCAAGTCATGGGCTTTACCTTTTTTTCCTGATTCTCTTCTCCATCCTACTAATGGTGGTGGGGAGAGAGCTGGTGGCTATGTTGTAGTTGCTGACTGGGGTTAAATTATGACACCTTTGCAGAGCGACTTCATCCTGCCACAGTTAACCACAGAACTCCATATGTGGATATAAAAAAGTACACTGCACATCTTTCAGACAACAGAAGTTGTTCCACCAGCAACAAAGGGCACTAGGATTACATTTACAGTTCAGCTCAGCTCGAACAGACTGTATCTCCTCCTGTTTCAACTTCTTTGCTCCTGTTCAAACACTGGCTAAGTCACTAGTTTTCAGTGGTCTCCTCAGAGCTTGCCAAGGAACTGCATGATCCTGATCACACACAAGGCAAAACTTATGATCTTGATTCAATATCCTCATTAATACACTACAAAGCATGTCCACCAAACAACCTCAGGAGCCAATTCCTACCCCTCACCCATAAACCATGCAATTAGCACTACGTAGAAAACATAGATTACAATCCCAGCAATGAGCTACAGTGCTCGTAGACTGTAACACGATTTTTGCTATGACTGCAGGAATTTGAAGGGATGGTCTCAAAGCCAGCCAAGCTCACTTGGCAAACAGACTAAACTAAGCTCATGACTGCAGCAAGGGGGTTTCTTGCAGTGGCACCTTTGCTCTAGAGGCTACTACGTGAACCCCAAAGCTTTTGTAGTCATTGCAGTGCCAATCAGAGATTTCACAAGTGATATCACAGGAGAAAACCATCTCTCACCAATGTGAGAATGTCTCCCATAACACTTTTGTAGAAACAGTACTGGAAGTTTATCAACAGAACTACACTAGCACCTGTGTGCATGCTGTCCTTTTTGCATGAATACGATCGGCAACCAGCATCTTCTCATCTGCTCTCAGTATTTGGTATCAATGTTAAAATGGATACTACACAGAAGGGAAAGCTTTCTTTCTAAAGCTTAAGTCATTTTCCTAAATACAAGCTACGGCCAACTCCATAAACAGGACACAAATAAAGTACCACTTGCGTTAATTCACTTTTTATGGCACAAAATTAAGATAATAAGGTTTCAGAACTTGAACTTGCAATTGTTTAGACTCAAGTTCTAACTCTGATCCAAAAGGAGAACATTTAAAGTTTACCAACACAAATCATACTTCCTAATTAAATTATAATGGTAAAGTAAGTATTTAAACAAATAAGCAGGATTTTTTTAATAAAAGCCTACCCACAGGAACTGATAATACTAACAAATTTCTGCTGGAAGTACTGAAAACTACCAGCATCCTGAAATGAGATCTTACTTTTAAACTTCACATAAAATTTTAAGAGTTCATTAAAAAAATACCGAAAATACTTCTTCAGAGAAGAAAATGTTTATTTAAAGTAACAGCAAGTAAAATAAACTGCTACTTGAAAATCTTTCCTTGAACAAACTTGGCTATTTTGACATTGTTATGTAAAAAATGCTCTGTTTGTTATCTTTCACTTTGACCACCAGCTAAGTCTCAATAATCGCTTTAAGTGGTAAAACTTCCATAATGAATTTTAAATAAGACTATGCTGGAAAGGTTTATTTCCCCATTTAATGTAGTTTTCTATCTGATAAGCAACAAAATCCACAGGACTTTCTGAATCGTATGTAGCATGATGAACACTCACTATTGGCGTTCTCTTGTTCAAATTGTAGAGCAGTAGTCTACAGCTGATATACAGGAGTGTGTGGTCATATCAAGTAAGATGGAGTGGATTTATTTGCAATCTTCATTAAAAGAATAATTTAGATCAACAACACACCCACCACAACCTGCACTATACACACTAATTAAAACTTAATTGAGTTTTCAGTTCTTTTAGAGAAGAAATGGCCACTTACTGGACACAGTACCTCTTGGTTCTGACTTATAAGATTAAATAGAAGTTAAAATAAAATAGTTGAAACTTAATTAAAAACAGCAACACTATCTATTTAAAGACAGATATGACTACACTCCAAATTTTAAGATAATTTTATTCTAAAAGATTATTTGTCATGATAACTGGACCTGGCCCAAACTGCTGTTAAAGCTTAATGCACTCAGTGATGCTAAACAGGATTGCTCCTTCCAGCAGCAATGAGGACACAGACTAATTTAAAAGAGTTACAGTACAGCAGCCTGTCTCTTAAAAGTTCATTTAATGATGTTCCTAGTCTCACTAAAAGCATCTCATGCCATAAAATTTCTGACCTTAATATTTTTTCTGAAGTATTTCTGATTACTTATGTCAGAAATTAATAGGATTTTGTAGCTCTGGGGTACTGTAACAGTTTTACAGCCTCTTATATGACAGAGGGTCTTGAGACAGTTTCCCACACAGGCATCCAGTGCTGCTTGAGATGCTGCAGCAAATCCTGCTCCACAAATGTCAGCTAGGGAGGATATAGGTCTCACATGGGTGAAACTGGAGTTACTCTTTCATAGCCTTGCTTGGGACAAAAACCCTAAGGGACTGACCCTTAAATCTGCTCCCCTCACCACAAATACTGAAGGAGTTTGAACATGCTTCAGGAAACGCCAATGTCTTTAAAGTATCTAAGCTGGCAAAGTATCTAAGGCAGAGAGAGAGAGAACATAAAAAATGGCAATTTCAACAGGCCTTAGCTCATTCAGCTATATGTTGCATAAAAATCAGGGAGATTCCCTATAGAATTGCATTACACAATATATTATACTCTAGTTGATCACCAGAATGTGCATGGTTAGCAACTTTAGCTTCGGAGTTTAACTGACATCCTCACAAACAAAAGAATAAAAATAAGTATTTGCACAGAGATGTAAGAGCCTTTTCAGTTATGAAATGGAGGTCACATGCCAGTAACACTAAATACAGGAAGTCTCCAAATCTACCTTTAACTTCCACGGATTTACGCACAGCTATGGCAGATGAGGAATGGAAATGAACTGCAATGGCTCCTGCCCTCTTTGAGAGTTATGTAAACTAAGCTGCTCCGTTTATTGAAAGTAGGCACACTGAAAACATGAAGTCACTCATGTTATGCCAGGGCAGAAACCATGGCCTGAAATACGTTAATCTATCAGTCATGTCCAGAGTGTTTTTTGGATTGTGCGTTATCTACATACAACTCACTACATCAGGGAAGTTCGTTAAATACATCAAAGATAACAGGCTGAATATCAGATTGGGTAAAAAAATCAGTCAGATGCAAGGATTTGTTATTAACACAATGCACACAGGCATAATGCACAGATTGTTCCATTATGTCCGTAACAGTTTTTCACTCTGTGGATCTTTTCACAGGGGCATCACTGGCAGGTCATAGTTGATTGAGCAAAAATTTTTAGCCATCAGAATTGCAAAGAAGTACTTACGGTGTTGAGGAACACCTGGGCATGCTCACTCTCCAAATCTTTATCAAAAGCAACAAAAGAACTGCATTGTTGATCTACATGTAAAATGTCAAAAACAATGAGCCAAATATTATTGCATAAAGACAGCAAATCTACTATGGCAACAGATTACAGCAAGGAGTCTTGATAGGCCAATACAGCATCAATTCAGCTGCTTGTAACACTGGTTTAGCCAGCAAAAGGGATGCTCTTCCTGCAGCCACCATGCTGTAGGAACAGAGCATCCTTTCCTTCACGGCTCTTTTGTTCTTAAAGCAGCCCATCTGCGTTCAGTGACATGCTTTTACTTTGATCACAAGTAGGTCTAGAGACTGGAAAGCCACCAGAAGTGCTGACAACTTTGATGGTAATACACTGGGACACTGGTGACTTCCACACAGCTATTGTTGGTACTGGATCTTTGATGCCTATGAGCAGCTTCTACTTCAACAGTAATTGTAGGAATCACTAAACAGCGAACAAGTGGCATCGTTAACCTTTCTTTCATCCTGAATAATGCAGGAATGATTGAGTTACAAGGTAAAATTGGATGCCTAACAAATAAAGCATATCTAAGAATATTTCAAATGGGCATATGTTGGAATTAAATATATAAATTAATACTTTCTCTGTTAGTCTGTATACAGCTTCAAACAGTATCTGTGTCAGTTGCTAACAGAAAAAAATATTTGTGAGTGCTGGGAGGAACAGGTTAAAAAGTGGAAGACTGGTGAGGAGGACTGTAAATTTCTCAAGTGACTTTGCAGCTAGCAATTAGCCTTGATAAACCTTGTGTGAACAGCAGGCCAGTGATTCCTCGGAATTGGACCAAAACACAGCCGAGCCTGCGTCTCCACTTGTTTGCCTCTGCCTGGGTACTGATTTAGGGATCCTCGAGTTAGGGAGGTAAATAAATTTACTCTCTTCATTCTAGCTGCAAGTCTGTGGTTGCTCCAGCTGCCTGCCAGTGTCAGCTCATACAATGTGGCATCGTGTACAGAGTCACAGCAGGAAGAAACTCTAAGAGGTGATGATGCTGACTCCTCAGAGAGAGAGGTCTGAAACAAAGCTGGTATTTGTTCTAGCTAGGCTGTATCCCCAGCACTGATGTCTGCTTTGTACTACAGAGTCATGTATGGAATTATGAAGATTCCCCAGCCCAAAATGGGCACAACTCTGCACTCCTCTCAATTCACTCACTGCTTCCCATGGCCATTTGACAGAGGTTACTGAGATTTTCTTCTGCTAAATAAAGGCTTGTAAGAAAACAGTGAAATATGCTTCAAAAGCAGCAATGCGGGTTTCGTCCCTCCTCTCTGTCAACAGCACCCTGCAGTGCAGAAGCTCACAGCAAAGAACACTTTACCCACCCCTGCCCTCAAAAATTTAACTCTAAGCTTCACTAATCATAGAGTTCCCAATGAAAGGAACATGGGAGCTATCAAAATAGCTCACACAAGTGCTACATCTAATCCAGCATGCTGTCTGTTCATTAGCCTGTAGCAGATGGTTTGACAGAAGGTGCAAGAAATTCGTCAGCGGACAATTCTGGATTGGGAAAGAGTCTTTTTAGTTGTTCCAACTAGTTTGCTTATATTTTGAAGTGCAAGGATTTACAGGAGAGAGCACTTCAAAAATACTGAAGTGATTTATATATTGTATGCATATATTACATCTAAGCATCTAATTTTTTGTTGTAGAAATAACAGCACATTCTCACTGCTCAGGTATTTTTGTTGGTTAATTACATAAACTGATGACACATGATCTAAAAAGAACTTCTTGCATACTTGAAGTTTTTTGACTTTAGTACATAGGCTTTAGACTTCCTGCAAGAAAGGCTAGACAGAACACACAATTCCCTTTCCTCCTAAAGGCTAGCATTCTGCATATAGTTCTAAGTGGAAAAAGTTGTAAAGTGCCAATCTTCTCAATCTTGCTTTATATGGTAGCCTTTTCAAAGCCTATTTATCATTGCTGCCAATCTCCAACTTCAGTATCTACTCTCTTTCTCAGCTGCAAATGGCTGCACATCAGAGACCTTCATGTCTTTTCTGACAACTAATTCATATGATAGGAACAGAGATAAGCTAGGCCCTGAAATAATTTTTCCATCAAGCCATCAACACAGAGGAGTATTTTCTCTGATGCCCCAACGGTGTGTAGGTATTTTATTTAATTCACCTTTGCTGACAGAGTAGAACATAATATATGTCAACAGTGAATTTCACACAACACAAACTTACTCAGCATCTTCTGTAATTTCCACTAAGCAAAGTATCCTGCCATTCACAAGCATATCAACATTAACTTTTCCCCAGCTCAGTATCACGGTACTCTATAAATAGGTAGCAGTTTAACTATTGCCTTTTGCACTGTTTTTCAAACACAGCTTTTATGATGATAATAAAATGCTAATCTATAGTTTTAATCTACTCTAACCACTACTGTAATAGAACAGCCCACCAAACTGTATACAAAGAACTACCTGCCACAGCAGCACTTGAATATGGCTTGCATGGCATATTAAGGACGTACCTATTATTCCTCACCTCCCTGGGGGAAAAAACAACACATCACCTATGTGATTTATGTAAATCTTTGAAAATAACAGACAACCAGCTCAGCCATTTCCTCCTTTCCCTCACCTTTTAATAGTAGCAGAAATGAGAAGGAGAGTAATAGTATTATAGATTACTTCTGACATCATTTGAATACTGCCCCTTCTTAGGTTGATTCAGTGGCCTAAGGACCATCAGACTTTCATCAGTCACAAACTGTTCTTGAGTCCTGGAGGCAGCACTGTGGATCCTCCCAAGGGATGGGGAACATAATCAGATTGTTCAGAGAATGGAGACTCATTTGTGAATAGCTGGACTGTAGATCCTCTTACTATATACCTCAAAGCTAGGTATTAGCATGTGAATTACTAGAATTATAAGGGAAAAAAGACTCCAAAGTAACACTTACAAGGCAGAAGAAAGAAGTGATAGGGAAAAGATAACATAGAAACCACTCTAAAGACAATGAAAAATATCCAGTTACAGCAAGCTTCTCTTTCTGCAGCGTGTTCCTCTCCACTGATAAGTTTGACCATGTCAACTAAAGAAATCTGTCTTTTGCATTTTTATAATAAACAAATGCAATAAAAAAACACCCACAGTCTTTAAATACACTTACAAATTGAAATTGTAAAATCAGTCAAAAAATTCAGTGGAAAGCTGGCAAAAGTGAATCATGTCATCATGTTAAGTACTTGCATTCACAGAGAACTTTGTGCACTGTGCAATCTGTCACAGATAAGAATATGCTTTTGACTCTTCCTTTAGGCCTCTTATTTGCGTAAATTGCACTAGCACTTGCAGCTGAAGAACCCAGTGAAGAATTTAAAGTCTTGCTTCCCTATTCCCCCATAAAAGAGAGAAAACAAGAAGGAAAGAACCCCCCAAACTATAGCTTTTGATCTCTGAGACTGTATTTTATTAAAATACAAAAATAGGAATTTTAAGCAATATAACAGTGCACAAGAATTCAAGCTGGTTTGTTGCCAGTTAACGCTATTAAAAAAGCTCAAAACCAAATCTAACCCATAACTATGTCCCTGTGGGAAATATTTTTTCCTTTGGACCTTATTTCCAGCCCATCAATCTTCAGCCACTTCCTTGGGACAAAAATACTCAGAGTCTTCTCCAAGGACCAATAAATCGCTTAGAACAACTTCTTCTAAATAACATCATTAATAAATTGGTATTTGCATAAGCCTGTACAGCTTTAGCTCCCTAAAATCCTTTTACCAGAGAACAAAAGGCCAGAGAAGGAGCCAACCCAAGCACCAAAGCCCAGCTCTCCATAGTGTTCACCACTCATCTTGCCCTTGGATCTGAATTAAGTCTCTCTTCAGCAGAGCAGCTCCAGGCTGAGGTCAGTTAGCAGCATGTCCAGGTCCAGACCTGTGGAGTCAGTGGTACAGAAGTAGCCTGGGAGGACTGACCTCTGCTGGAGGCAGACCCACGCTTCTCCATCTCCCAACCTTTATCTGCACTGCACCTTCTGACTCACTGCCTCCTTCCTTCTCTTTGTTATACCTCAGAAGCTGCTCCGGTGAAGGTAACTGAGGTTCTCTCCTCCTTTCAGAGACATTCAGTCTGACCGAAAAGACAGCAGGCAGGGCTAAAAATATAAGCAGCTGTTCTTCCATCCTTTTACAATTGCAGCATTTTCCAACAAAATACAGTAGGTATACAAAGAATGGAAACAAATAATGTATTTTTACCTTCTGAGATGACATCAGTAAGCTTATTATGAACTACAAGAGCAACATAAAAATAATTATTTTTGTTCTGAAGGGCATCTGCCTGTGTTCTCATGAGACTCCTGTAAATGGCATAGCCCTTTTCCTTGCCATGCTTAGACTGGGGAAGAAATACCACTGTAGCATTACTAAGCCTGTGTGGTGACAGAAAGTCTTCTTTGTATAAAACTTCCAGTATTGTTCCTAAACAAGGAAAGACATACAAAATTCTCATGTGTTTTTAACACTGCCTGCCCAGACTCAAAAGCTTTTTACTTTTTCTTCTCAAGAGGCAAACTTTGAGAAGTGAGGATTCAGGCCTAGGTGATGTACACTTATCAAATTAGTTAGAGCTAACAAATCATGCAATCAAATGCAAGAAGCTATTAAAAAAGTCAGCTTGACATGAAATAGAATAATGGAGACTCTTTTGAAGAATATATTCAAATGACTAGCTGCAGAGGTATATGCTATACCTTGACTGGGACACGATGATTATCAAAAGGCTTTACCTGCCTTCACTTCTTTTTTCCCACAAGCAGTAATTTCTCCCCCTTCATGCTTTATTATGCTCTTCTTTCATCTCATCTCTGCCCAAATCTCACCGCTCCAATGTCTTCACATCAATACATCAGTTTTCCTTAAATCAGAAATGACATCTATTTTTGCAATCTTTGCTTTTCCCTTTATTTCTCTCTCTAGGATTTCACTTTTCATCTCCTGTCTTTACAGTAAGACTAAACTCTTGAGAATGTACAGCATGTACAGTAACACTTAAAAATACTGCAAGGTTTATTGTGAAAAATCATTATTGACAGAAAACAATTTTGTATTATTCTTTATGCAATTCAAGAAACAAGATGTTGATTTTTGTCATATGACAGCTTCCTATTTGCATTGGTATGGATTAATTTTAAGATGACGTCTGTGATTTGACTTTCAGACAAGACTGCTAAATGACACTGCAGCAGGTCAGAATTGAAATAACACATCATAAAATCCACCTCTACTGAAACTGAGTCAAACATTGTGCTGGAGTATGTGATTCCACAAGTATTTCTAGCAGAGAAGAAGGAGCTTTATATTTACAGTATATGTTAAAGCTATTATTCATGACAGGTGACATAATCCTACACGTGACTCTGCACTCCTTGTACAAACTCTTGCAGCCATTCATGATATTAAGCTGTAAAATATACACTCCTCAAAATGTCTTGCCTTAATACACAATAGCTATTATCGCTTTCAAAATATCCATGAAACCTTAGAATTTATGGGGGAAAAAATAAATGGATCTGGTATTTATTAAAAATAAGCCAGTATTTTTAGGAGTCTACTAGTGACACCAAGCATTGCAAGAAACATTACCTAGTTTCAGCACATATTTTAAACTTCTCATACACAAATAATTTTCTTTTTTGAGATATATCTCTTTAAGGAGAGCATCAGAATCCCAAGTGCTGCAGAATAATTAAAATACAGATTTCAGGTTTGCTTGGCTAAAGCTAAGAAGCTTATGTGATCACGAGGTCTGCGAACATCTCTCTCTTCCCCTCCCAACAGTTTGCAACCACTTGGCAGATATTACTGATTTTTGACAGGATAGCAACCTCAAAGGTAAATTGCTACATGCTTTACAGAAACAGATGGCCAAGTGAAGAACATGCTTCTGACAAACAGCTCAAATAGATGCCCTGAACGAGATAAAGACTAGAGTGTGCATTCACATATTATACAACAGCAGAGCCCACGTGGAGAGAAACCTTACCATGCCTTTAATGTAATAAAACCATTGATCATAACCATCAGATGAACCATAAGATAAAAATGCAGAAGAAAATGAGCTTTACTAACTCCAGACTTAACAGGAGGACACACTTGCTGGTAATGGTGACCACAGTTAATAAGGAGACAGATGAAATTGGCAAATATATAATATGAAAGATGCAGGTGGTATTATTTTATTTTTAATTTTAACTCCTCCAATAAAGATTGTGTAATGAAACTATTAATAGCCAAAAAACCTCTTTCTCAGAACATGTATTGCTACAAATATCCCAAAAGAGCAATGCATAGAGCGTTTTATATGTGTAAAATGTAGAATTTTAAGGTACTGAAAGTATTAATTTAATAGTAACAAAGTTGAAAGTGCATCTATAGACTAACCAGATCCATTACATATTTTCTGAACAATTCTGAGCATACAGCTTTCCTTCTAACTTATTTCAAAGCTCATCAGGCTGTTGGGGGAACAAAAACACTTGAGATTTAATCAATCTGTTAAATGTGTTAAAATGACTTACTGAACAGCAATGTATGGAATTACCCACTTAAAAACAGTCTATGCTGCTATAGTACAACTAAAAACAATTATTTTACTTATTATCTGTCATTTCACCCCCAGTGTCAACACTAACTGTAGCATCTTTCGTGATATTTCATCACCTGCAGAGATTGAAGTCATGCTCTTTCCCAGCAACACTTAGGCGGTCAATCTCAACAAGGAAGCTTGTTTCTACTGTAGAAGAAAATTAGCTTGCTTTCTGAAAGCATTAGTTTTTATTTTCTTTATCCTAAGTACAAAAGTATACAACACTTTTTCCAAAGAACAACAGCATCTATTAAAAATATTTTTGCTTTTTGCATAGAGTTAGATTTTAAGTAAAGACACCTGAAAGAAAATATTAAGTAATAAAAAGGATGTAGCAGCTGATTTCATTAATTGAAAAAAAAACCCCACCCAAACTCCACTGTATTGTTTTTATACAGCTTGTCAGGTACACATACAAAAATCACAGTGAAAGTCCAGCAGTTAATGAATAGAGGTGTTCTATTTCCAAATAAAGCCTTCCACAAGTTGAGATAAAGATTCTTTTTCAGGAATCTATTGTGCAAAGAGGCTATCTTTGAAAACCAATTCCCATCTAAATAAGAATAGATCTATTATTTCATTTAGAGGAAAACAACAGCCTATAGCATTGCTGAATGTCTTCCACTCCCTTACATACACAGTATCCAGAAAAGTTCCAATCCTACTCCAGAGAGGTGCTCCAGCTTGGAACACCATGCCAAATTTGTATGCCCTGTCATGGCCTGGTATGAAGGTCTTGCAATCGCTGCTCCAAGAAAACCAGGTACTATGATGCAAAGAAGAAAATAAACCCACATCCTAACAATCACTCATATACAATGATGACTGACACTTGTATTTTAACTCCTTTCAAAGCACTCTAATTATCTCTGCTCTTGCGTAACTGAAAGAAAATAAAAAGCTCTACCATGAAGCATGGGCTAATATTTTATAGACATTAGTAACACTATTTGTAATATCATATGCTTTGTTTCAGCTCATTTCAACTATGATGAGAGATTTATGAGAATATTTTTCTTCTTAAGTACAAATTTCCAAGACCTGAGCCTTAAGTATGAGAGTAAACATCTACTATATTTTTATCTCTACTTTGAGACATTTGCCTAAAACATCTAAGGAGATTTCTTGGTTGATGTGAGTAACATAACAAAAAGTCAATGAAAGCTATGATTCTTACCAAGGCTATATTGGGAAAGAAACTTCAACTACCAGGGACAGAAATCCAGATTTTAAATTTAGTTCTCACCTCCTGTGACTGTAGTCACCCGAAATTCTCCCATCGTTTCTCCAGCCTCACACTGCCATCTATAGCAGTCTGGTGCTTGCAGCAATGATGCAAGCAGTGATCAGAACAGAACGTGTGTTGTGTTGCAAATATAAAGCATTCTGTGAAAAACACGTTAGGATCATACATTAGTACAAATATTAGCAACCAATCACTTAAACTGGTGGAGTTGTCCTGGGACTAACACAGGCAGCCTACAGATTTCTAGTTTAGGAGAGGTAACCCTTGAGCAGGAGCAACAGCACTCCTGTCAGGGCCAGTCTGGTGTATGTATGGAAAACATGGATTTCTTCACTGAAAGAAGAAATGTAAAGCCATCCACTTCACACAAAAGCTGAAGGATCACCGATTTGGAATAGCACTGTCTGCAATTTCCATCAAAGTTAAAACACCTAAATTCTCAAACATAGTGTGCAACCTGTCAGGAGCTTGTGGTAAGTATTGAAAAATTTCACCATTTTGAACCCTCCATGGGGCTGCATGTGAAATCTATAAAGTTCAGGAAAGCCAGAAAAAATTCCTAAGCAATAATATAATGAAATTTACGCTTAGACTCCCAGATATTCACTGAATAATACTGACTGGTGCCATTCTATCACAGAGTAACAAGTTCACAAATACATACTCACGCAGCACATAACTTACCAGAAGCCATCAACATCAAGAATCCAACAGTATTTAGACACAGACTTACAATAAATGGGAGATGATAAGCACCCCACATTCAAGATGATATTGAAAATGGAATTGAGCACTATTTAGAAACAGACTGTACTACAGTAATGCTATTTCCCCCCCACTTCTAAGTCAAGCCCATAGCTCAGGAGACTCAGGTAAGTATGTATCAGGCTAGACTTTGTTGTTTGTTGATGCTGTTTATATATAAAATACTTAAATACTCACTAGGACAGCTGTTGGAACACAGAGCTTCACAAGTTTTCCAAGGCCAAAATAAAAGACCTAACTAGCAAGTACAGGCATGATCTCTGTGTCAAGTCCACAGGAGAAGCTGAGAGATACACAACACAGACCATCCTACAAACTGGTGGTAACGAATTCTCTGAGAAGCAGTTTCTGTTCCAGACCTTCCTCCAACACAAACAGAAAAGGAATCTGCAACTGGGCAGGTTTCACACCCAGATGAGTGTTGTCACCACTGCGGTTCAAAATACAAGCATGTGGGCAGAAGCACCTCTTTTTCCAGAATGTCACATTTGCCCTAATTATTGATTCCAGTGGAAAGGATTAAGTGATTTTGGCCTTAGTCTATAAACAGTCGGGCAATAAGCAAGCAAATAAAACACCTGCACAAAGTAAGCTGCCCTCAAATTAGCCACAGATCTAACCTGGTTACTTATATCAGCAACAAGTATGTCCAAAATTATCATAATTATGCATAATAACAGCTGAAGAGGCTATTAAACATTATTCAAGTTTTAAGCCAATTCCAAACTACAAAGCACCAGATTCACCTTGAAGATGCAAATTCTCTCACATCTGTTCTTACAATTCCCTCTGAAGCATCTTTTATTAGTTATTGTCACAGACCCCAGGTTTAATTTAGCACAGCCATTCCAACATTTAGCCCTCCAGGCCATAAAACTGAAAGCGTATGAGCTGCACTATGAAATTCTGTCCTATAACAATAATGTTAAAGCCAGTGACTGCCTTGCTGTACTCACTTGCAATAAGCAAACCAAACCGGTCACGAGTCGAGCAAGTGCATTCCTGGTTGTATATTTCTGTCCAAATTCAAACTGAAATTTATTATATGAATCACTGCTACCTTGATCTGCTTGCAGATATAGGATGATCTCCTATTCCAAGATTTTGATCTTAATAGTTCAAGATAAACTGTTTTTCAAACTATGCAAATCATTCTCAAATACTGTGAAATCAAATAAAGACTTTGCAACTCCAAAAAAAAGTTTGATTTTATGGAACTGCAAGGTGTCACTAATTTATTTATTTTATCGTAATGACATGCTAGCAGGAGGTTAATACAGACTGGGAAAAACATAAACAGACTAAGCAGTTCGCTTTTGAAATAGAAAATATCCTTTTAAAAACACCAAAATATTTGTAATGGTAAAATTTAAAACCTGAAATCATTATCTAGAGTTCAGGGAGCATGCAGAAGAGTTTTATAAATGCCAAGAATATCTAAGAGTGACATAGGACTAAATAAAATAAAACAAGCTAAAAAAACCACTTCCCTCCCCACCAAAACACCCAAACCAAAACCCAAATGCAAACAAACAAACAAAAAACCCCAAACCCAAACATACATCTGATTTCTTCCTGAATGGAAGCTCACTACAATGAGTACAAGCCAGAGTGTAAGTACATCAGGTGTTCCCATCATTATAAAATGGCAGCTGCTATGTGGAAAAGTAAGTTAAATTATTTATCAAACATCTCTAAATATCATCAAATTCAGTGCTGCCAGTCACTCAAACAGCTTCTAATCAAATATTTGATATGCTCTAATGGAGCGCATCAGTTATTCAGAAGCATTTGCTATTAAGAAGCATCATACTAATGTTTGGAAATTTTACCCAGACACGTCCAGAAGTGACATACTATGAGTCACATTACAAATATGTCCCCCTGCTTTTATCAGCAACATCCAAGAATTTATTCAAATTAAGAAACAAATAATTCTGGCAGTCATGTGTCACAGGGACAACATGCAGGTTTTTATTCCACATGGCCCAAAACCTGTCTGCTGGACAAAAAAAAAAAAAAAGTGCCCACATCGTTTCCCAACATCAACAGCATCATAAATACCAACCAAGACTTCTCCAGAGCATTAAACAATGCCTACATAGTACAAAGGCAACTCCTCAGTAATAACAGGTTGTACTGTATTGTTCAAGGCACATTCCTTCCTGAGGAAAATCTACATGAAAACTAAGGCCAAAAAGCTTTCCTTCTATTAAACTGAGTAGACTCTCTGTCACTCCATGAGACTATTTGACACTGTTGATGGTAAAAGGACTGTAGCAAAAGCTGGGAGCAAACTGTCTCAAATGAAGAGATAGGTAAATGATTAAATACATTTATTTGATTTCAGAAAAACACTAAGCAATAGCCTTTATAAGGTGTTTATGCATGTTAATATGCTAATCTGCTATTAACCATTTTCAAATAAATAGGAAACGTTAAGCAAATGCTTAGGGAGAATAAATTTGCAATTTACGAGAATAAAATCTGGCAATTATACTTAGAAGGACGCCATGAAACAATCAGTTCTTTGGTCCAAAACACTTGCATGGTTTCTGCTAGCTTCTAGAACTACAGGTGTGCTCGACTACAATCACCCATTGATGGATGTGATGTGCACAGCAGCAGGGTAAGAGCAAACACAAACTGCAACACAGGAAATTGCCAACAGATTAGAAAAAAAAAATCACAAAGGTGGTCAGACACTGGCACCACCACGATCACAGCGACTGTTTGATCTCCATTCTTGGAGATACTCAAAACTCACTTGAGCAACACTGTCCAACTGGACCTGCTTTGACTGTTGGGGCAGGACTAGGTAACATCCTGAGGTCCTTTCCAATCTAAAGTACTCCATGACTCAGTGCTTTTTTCTTAAAGTTTCTTTCCCTATAGCGGATATACTTTTCCATTTTCATCTACGCTTTATTTTACCCATATATCCCATGTATTTGTAGGGGCTTTAAAATAAAAATCAGAATTCTACTTTGTGAGCAATCATGATTACACATTTAGTGCAGTAAGACTCATTTATTTTATGGTAGTTCCATCACCAGAGTCGGCTGAGATTCACTAGCTAAAACAAAAGCAAAGTAATAAACAGCTCCCATCCTTGCAGCCCATTATCACTCCTTCAGCCTGCATCACCCACATGTTGCAGGCGTTCCACAGAGAAGTGACAGGGAAGAAAATGAAGGAAACGACAGGCTAAAAAAGCTCGAGTGACCTCTAAAAAGTATTGCATGAATCAGGAGTGGACGTACATCAGACCTTGCGTCNCTATTTGACACTGTTGATGGTAAAAGGACTGTAGCAAAAGCTGGGAGCAAACTGTCTCAAATGAAGAGATAGGTAAATGATTAAATACATTTATTTGATTTCAGAAAAACACTAAGCAATAGCCTTTATAAGGTGTTTATGCATGTTAATATGCTAATCTGCTATTAACCATTTTCAAATAAATAGGAAACGTTAAGCAAATGCTTAGGGAGAATAAATTTGCAATTTACGAGAATAAAATCTGGCAATTATACTTAGAAGGACGCCATGAAACAATCAGTTCTTTGGTCCAAAACACTTGCATGGTTTCTGCTAGCTTCTAGAACTACAGGTGTGCTCGACTACAATCACCCATTGATGGATGTGATGTGCACAGCAGCAGGGTAAGAGCAAACACAAACTGCAACACAGGAAATTGCCAACAGATTAGAAAAAAAAAATCACAAAGGTGGTCAGACACTGGCACCACCACGATCACAGCGACTGTTTGATCTCCATTCTTGGAGATACTCAAAACTCATTTGAGCAACACTGTCCAACTGGACCTGCTTTGACTGTTGGGGCAGGACTAGGTAACATCCTGAGGTCCTTTCCAATCTAAAGTACTCCATGACTCAGTGCTTTTTTCTTAAAGTTTCTTTCCCTATAGCGGATATACTTTTCCATTTTCATCTACGCTTTATTTTACCCATATATCCCATGTATTTGTAGGGGCTTTAAAATAAAAATCAGAATTCTACTTTGTGAGCAATCATGATTACACATTTAGTGCAGTAAGACTCATTTATTTTATGGTAGTTCCATCACCAGAGTCGGCTGAGATTCACTAGCTAAAACAAAAGCAAAGTAATAAACAGCTCCCATCCTTGCAGCCCATTATCACTCCTTCAGCCTGCATCACCCACATGTTGCAGGCGTTCCACAGAGAAGTGACAGGGAAGAAAATGAAGGAAACGACAGGCTAAAAAAGCTCGAGTGACCTCTAAAAAGTATTGCATGAATCAGGAGTGGACGTACATCAGACCTTGCGTCTCACACTGGAGACACACTGCGCAGGAGAACGCCATGAGTACCTTTGTTCACATGTTTAAGGGGTGACCTTAATGAAAACAGCGAAAGCATCCTCAGTGCACCTGTGGATATAACCCATCCCACAGCTGCCTGTACCACTGAAACAATTTCTTTTCCTCTAAAAAATGGCTTTAAAAAAATATCCCCAAACCTCATCGCACCACGAGGCCTCCAGAGCCAGTTTCTTTCCCACTCCTTAAATAAGAACGGTGCTATTTTTAAGGCGCATTGTGATGGGAGGCACATCTAAAAATAAGTTGGCCGGCGCTCTGCGGGCCAGTGTTGGCTCCGCACGCCCGTGCCCGGCGGGGCAGCCCGCCCGGTCCCGGGACCGCCGGGGCAGGGAGGGGGCCGGGGCGGCAGGTGGGGCGGCGGCTTTGTCTGCCATCGGGGCTGCGCGGCGCGGCAGCGCGCCCGGGCTCCGCGGGGGAGGCGCACGGACGCGGGCGGGCGACGGAGTGGAAGGGGAAGCCACCACCTTCCCGGCATCCCCGAAACTTTCCTCCGGGCCGCTGCCAGCCCCGGAGCAGAGCCGGGGACCGCCCGCCCGGTGTCCGCCCGGTGTCCCCGCCTCTCCCCTCGCCCGCCGGGGCGCGGCCGAGCACCGCCTTCCCCCCGCTTCGGCCGCCCGCCTGCCCGCCCGCCATCCGCCGCGGGCGCGCCGAGCTCCGCCGCCCGCTCCGTTCCGTTCCGCTCCCCTCCCCGCAACGCCGCCGCTCGCCCGCTCACTCACCCGCGCCCGGCGAGAGCAGCCACCCGCGCCTCCTTCCCTCGCTCGCTCCCTCCCTCCTGTCAAGTTGAGCCCGGCCTCCTTCCCTCCCTCCCTCCGCCCGGCCCCTCCTTCGCGACCGGGAGCCGCCGCCACCGGCCGGGCCCTCCCCCAGCGCAGCCGGGCCCCGCCCCGCTCCCACCTGGGTCCTGCCGCCGTCAGCGCTGCGGGGGCAGCGGGGGAAGAAGGGCAAGGCGGAGGCGGCTCCGGGCAGCCCCAGCCGGCGGCGAGATCGTGCCGCCCCGCCCGGCGCTCCTTGGGCTCCTCCCCGCCGGGACGCCCCGGGAGGCGAGAGGGGCGGAGGGTCGGGCTGGGATGGGTTGGGCGCAGGGCGGGGGTTGCCGCGTTCTGCTGCCCGAGGAGGCACGGAGCGACTGGAGTCGCGGCGGCAAAGCGAGGCAGCTTTCCCGGGAGAGGCAGCCGGGATCGCGCCTGGGGAGGAGGCGGCAGGAGCCCGGCGGTGGGGCTGTGGAGCCTGGCTGGCAGCGCCCGGAGCGGCTGCAGGCCGGGCGGGTTCCCTCCGTGTCACACGATCCCAGCGCCGCTGTCCGCAGCGAGTGCCCTGGGTCGGATAGCCCCGCTCGGGAGCAGGGATGCTCCGTGTGCCAAATAGAAAGGAGGGTGTAAAACGGGAGGGTGAGGTGGTGTTTCAGGGAAAAGACAGTGCGGGTAGTACCTGACAGCAGGGAGGTCTTAAACTGAAGTCCTGGTTGGAGTGCGGGTCTAAAATGAGCCGGAAAGGGTTAAGCGAAACCCGAAAAAGGAGAAGCTGCGCATCGGGAGAGGCAGGAACGCCGTCCCACTGCCGAGGGGCGTCCCGGGGGGACAGCGCTCCATTAGCTACTCGCTGAGGGACTGGTAAAGGACGGGCTTTTGATCTGCCGTGTCAGGTAACTTGCAAGGTGACAGTATGTGTAAAAGAAGGCAATGAGGGAATGACTTAAACCCGTTTGTGTTGATTTAGGTCATGTGTAATAATACTGAGGAATAAAAGTAGGAATACAGACAACTTGTGAATTTGTTGTTCTTACAAGGGTGAATGTGTTTGGGAAATAAAAGGTTTCTCAGCTGTAAGGTACTAGCATATATACCAACCTCGACTCAGCTTTAGGCAAATAAGCTTGTAAAAGCAGGTTGGTGTCTTTTTCCTACAAGGAGCACTCTGTTCCTTAAGCAGCATAGCTGAGGAGGCCTGGTTGCCTAGGGAGGGATGTTCATTGTCTCTGTTTACTTCCACTGAGTCTTCTGCATCTCTCCCTCCTCCAAAGTTACCTGTAGCGTTTTCCAGCTGTGTGCATACTGTGCTGGCATCCATGTGCGAAGCCACCAGTCAAGAGACATGTCATTACTCTTTCCAAATTAGTAAGAGGCTCAAGTAAAACTGTGAAATTAGTGGTGACATTAGGAAAGACACTAATTGGGGTGTCTCTTCTACTCTGAATTCTCATGAAATTTCAAAGAATATAGTGTCTTTGAGATTTGTATCCCAATTCTCCACTTGACTTGTCAAATGGGCAAAGGCTTCAAAAGCTGTGAGGGGCATGCACTGACAGACAAAAGGACAGAATAAAAAAATAGTTGGATAAGCCCCACATCATTCAGAGTTGATTCCAGGCTAAAAGTGGACCATGTATGACTCATGTTAGTTTGTCGTCCATTATAAAGCATATATTATATTCAGACACCTGTGTGGAAACCAAATTATTGTGTGAAATAAAACATGTAACTAATAGCAATTAATTTTGCAGTTAAAACACTTGAATCTCAGTAATTATGAATGGGAATTCTTTATCCAACAAGGATGTGTCTAACAGGGTGTCACAGGCTGGTGAAAAAGTAGGTATTGTTGTCTGTGCATCATCCATACACCATCTGTGCAGTGCATTACTGCCAGGCAGCACAGAGCCATTAGGGCAGAGTGGGGTAATAGACCTCCGCCTGCCTTTTAGTGCTCTCGGCAAGCTGCATCGCAAGCTCTTAAACGTTTTGGGTCGATGTCAGAGCGTTCAGAGGGAGGAGGTAACAGACAGCGTTTTCTACACCATCAGCTACTTCACTGCTTCAGCCTTCCCGAAAAATCTCATCTTTGATGTTCTGTGGGAAAACTGCATGATAAATACTTATACCTGAGAATCAATGTTCTCCTTACTGTCAGTTCACGTTTTCTGTTCTCTTTTCCTGATTAACCAGTTTTGTGGCTTTCTTCATTGCATCCCTCTACTCTGCACGAGATCTTGGTCTGGTGGCATCTCATCTACACAGACCTGCCTCTTGGGAATTATCTTATGAGAAAAATCAGAAACTTTGTTTTAGATTTTGACCTTTATAACAATTCATTAATGAAGATAAGTTATGATGAGCAGAAACTGAAGGGCATTCTGGGGAGAGACAGGAAAAGCACTGTCAGTACCTCGAGCACCTGCAATGTCTTTGCAAGCTATGCCATCTTACAGGTTTAGACTAAGCTCTTGGAAGGCATCTTGGAATTTTGTAGGGGCGTAACATTGCATGAGAACCCCAATTAAATCTCTACACACAACTTTCAAAAGCCAAAGATTTAAAGATTGTATACACAATATTCATCTCCTAGAGGGCAAGAAATTGAATCTTGTCTGATCCCCTACAGTACACTAACCAATGCAGCTGAGCCACTATGGGACTGATGTTGATTGTGCATGCTGGGACAAAATTTCTACTATTCAAGGGAAAAAAAGGGAACAGAGTGAAACTTGTGACTTGAAAGGACTGGATGAGCCCCTTTTTACATTTAGTTAGGATAGCTCTTAAAGCCACAGGTTAGACAAAATCTGGTTTTCTAATGTTTGCAGAAATCAGTTTTGAGAACCATTGACTTCCTGTAAAAGGCAATTCTATCCCACCTGTCCTTTTGGGTGTAGAAGGTGGGGGCTATGACAACATAGTGCTCTATTCATCTATTATGCTTTGAAATACTTGACTTCATTAAAAAAGGCTGAAACCCATGATGTCCTATGTCCCTGTGTCCCATATTTGACAAACACTGGAAGCAGACAGAAACAGGCAGTTCACAGTCAAGAGTTCACAGTTCAAGATGTGTTTGACAGTGACAGGAAATGGGCCAGCATTTAACTATGTGTCAGTCAAGTGCCATCGTCCCCCCCTACTCCCCCGATATTTTAACACCAATAATGTTTTAAAATATTTCAGCAGGATATAGCTCGTTGCTCATGATTTAATAGTTTTTCATTTGTTAGAATGATTTCAGGTAGGATTAGGATGGTCTTACTTGGTTCAGAAAGAGATTGGAATGATAAGGAGGATGGAGACAGGTGAGCTAAGAAAAAGATTGCATGGGGGAAGAAAATGGATAAAAACGAGCTGAAGGAGAAGCAAGGAAGAAAGTTATAGAAAAGGGTACTATGGAGGCATACTGGGGAAAAGTACTGGTTTGCTGAATGTGAGGACCAGGACCAAAGTGTATGAAGCGGAAAGTTGAAGGACATTGTAAAGGAGACAAACTGATGTGGAGGAACTATTGAACTGGAATCTGTGCATGGAAGAAGGGGGAAATGGAGTATATCTGACCTCTTTTGGCCTTGTTTTCTGTAATTTATCTAATAACAGTAGCAGCTCTTCATAATAGTAAATAACAATACTTAAATCCCTTGCAAGCAAATTAGAATACCTGTGTTCCTACAGGGATACTGAAGGCTGAATTTCCAGCCTGAAATGATTACTCACAAGGTGTGCATGCTGGCTGCAGGGCTGAGAGCTGGACTATCATTTAATGAAGTGGCCTGCACACTTGTACAGATCACATGGTTTGTCTGGAAGATCTCTGAAGCTCAGGATATTTTAGAGCAGGAAGCTCGATTTTTTAACTTTTCATTTCTTCTTCATTTGTCTTTAAAAATGCCTATTTTGATGACTTAACAGATATTTGGAAGCCACACATAACAGCAATTTTAGAGCACAACTTTTAATGAGACAGAATTTTTTACACTGACAGAGTGATATGCAAGGGCAGTTTCTTCCTTTCTAAGTTTCCAAGGAAACAGGCTTGAAATAAATGTCTGGAAAAATCATTTGGAGTTGCAAATGATAATTTATGAGTTTAATTATGTGAATAACAAATAGTTTTTCTAGCTTGGGCATTTTTGTGCACCTGAGAGCAGAATATTGTCATAGTGTCTTTTGGAAGAGAGAGTAAAACTCAGAGCAGCTAACGGGATTTTGTTTACCCAACTTTTCTGCTTCTTCTCATTTTTTCAATTAATGACCTATTAAAAATGAAGGACAAGGGAAACTTTCAGGAAATTTCAGACTTATGAAATTCGAATGATTTGATATCATCACAGGAAGAGGCTTTAAGCAGGGCTCTTTGGCTCTTGCATTATATTGACTTACACTTTGGTCAAGTCTATTTGCTCAGTTATGACAAGTTTGTTAAATATGTGATTTTGCAAATTCCTTTTCCTATGTTAACAAATGTTACAGTAGCAGAGAGATAAAAGAGGAAGTTGTTAGTACTAAGAGCTGACACTTCCTTTGTCTCCTGATGTTGAGAACTATTTTTAAGTAAAGTGTAAATATCTACAATTATGTCATTTTATACTAAGCAGAGCTTGTCCATTTTTAAAATTTAGATTCAAGAAAATCCTGTTTCCATTCACTGAAGGCTAGGATCATGGGAATGCATAGAAACTACATTCTTAAATACAGTCTCAGTTGTTTCCAGTTCTGGAACAGATCTTACCTTTTAAAAATTTGTATTTCTTTGCAGAGTCTTTAGTCCAGAAGTGTCTTATTCCAACAATGAGATTTCAGGCAAGACTCTGGCAATTACTAACTCATGAGATTTGTTAGCTGAGCTCTGCCAGTTTCTGTTAGTTGGGCTAAAGGGTTGACAGACTGAATGGGAGGTGATGGTGGAGCTACTTTGGCATCTGTCAGAAGTGAGGAGGGGAGTATGTTAGATGACTTCAAAACACCAGCTGCAAAACATGCCACATGGGGATTCATCTTTGGGGAATAATGGAGGAAATGCATTTTGGAAATGGCTTTAAGCTGTTCATGGAGAGAGACTCTGTCCTGGGGTACTTGCATTCACTGTCCTTCAGATGCCTACATGCCCTTCAGATACCTTCCTCAAACTGCCTCCTGTGCACTTGCATCAAATTATACTGATTTGTCTGGTAGGGGAACCAAATGTAGAAACTGGTTGCCAAAGTCTGAACAAATGAGACTGTACTTGCTTGTCCCCTCTAAAGGACTCAAGCATTCAGTTCAGTTCTTTGTGGCTGCTTACCTTCCTTTGTCATTTTTACTGGTGCAAAGGGAGGTGTGAAAACATCATAATTTATGATATTTTGCACAAGTGACTTCTCTAATAGCATGATTTGATTGAGAGCAATAGTGAATAGGGTCATAGCTGATTGGGAAATAAGCCTTAATGAAGCATTTATAGTTGTTTAACAGGAACTACAATACTAGACCAAGCACTGAAATTATTTTCTCTATGTTAGAACATTTGACAAAGCATGAGGAAGATGTTGCTTGCTAAACATGTGCTACGCCAGCTTCATCTGTACGCTGCTTCCCTGATCTGCACTGATGAGTGACATAGCTGAGCCTTGAACAAGACATATGGGAGTCTAACTTTAGTCTGCTTGAATGGATTTGTGTGTAGCAGCAGGACCAAGATAATAACACACAAATGCAGCATGATTTCACCTGTTAAGATTTTGAGACAATGGAGACCCTAATTTTAGAAGTAAGATTTCTCATGCGCACCTGAAAACTAGAGGGGTAATAAGCCTGGTATGTGGTAACTTTGAACATGGGCTCTTTGAAACACATAGAAACAAATGCTGTCTCTGGCTGTTACTATGTCTTATATCAACTGTTCTGCTGTATAGATATTACTGCATAATAAGTCAAATAGCAAATAACAGCCCTTTATCACATTTCACAGCATATACTGCTTGTTTTTGTTAGGTGTTACATCTGTGAAAATAAAGCTTCTCCAAAGTAGGAGGTGAGACCTTCTTAATGAATTGAAGGTCTTAATAGAAAATACAGGACTGAGATGACATAATGAGGCTACTTGAGGAAGAGTGGCTGAAAAGGTAAGTGTGTGTGTGTGTGCTGCTCATGTAAAATTAGTTCTCTTTGCTATCTGAAACATCTCATTTCTAGAAACTCTAAAAATAAAATAGGATATAATTAGACCCTTCTTTCATGTCTGTGCTTAGAATCCAGGTGACTTAAGCAACTGTTCCTTTGCTTACCTTTTTATTTAAAAGAAATTTTATGAATGATTAAACTGTTTTGCCAGTGTACTAAATAGTGAAGCAATAAACAGGAGAGGCTTTTTGTCTGAAGGCAAAACACTTATCCCAATAAATAAGTTGGACAAACAGGCAGAAGTTGGAAAAGTAGCATAAAGTGAACAAGCTTCAGCCCCAGACTCTGATGTCTTCAAAATATATTGGTTGCATATGTCACAGACACGTGCATGTACACAGCCCTGTGTATTTGCATCCTTTTTCTCTAACCACGGTGGTGGTGAGCTGCAACACAAAGCACCAGATCCTGCTTTGCACCTGGGACTCCACTGGGCTGCAAAGAAGGCAAAGGTCTAATATGGTCTGCTTCAGCAGCTGCTGTAGCTTTTGTTTTTTATTTATCTGGTTGAAAATCAATTCTACAGTCCTCTGTGTCCTCCTGCCTCCTATTCATCTACATCCTTCAGTTATAAAGAATTTACTTCCTTGCTCAGAACCTTTCAGTATAAAACAGATAGCAGTGGATCTCACCTTTGCTAAGTGTAAGCTAGTGATTGTAAGTGCAATGAAGCACTACAAATCAACAGGCAGTGTTTTAACCTTTATGAACAGGTAAAAATGGACAGGAGTGCATATGCTTCCTTAGAAATTGTCACAAATTCCTATTTCTTTCTAAGACCCAAACATACAGCAGAATTTGCTAGGCTGTCTTTCTGAGGTCATTTAATTCTATACCTGAAGTCACCAACTGATGCACAGGGCTCTAATAATCTCATACTGTCTGTTGCTTATGCTCATTTCACATAAATGCTCAGTGTGTCACCATCCTAAATTCAAACTGGTTATTATCAAAGGCTCCACTTTCTTATGCAATGCAATCTTTGTTATAGGAGTCATAGTTTTTAGGGCTATTGACAGAAAATACAAACCTAAAACTCACAAGGATGCTTAGACAGATTAAAAGTGTTGAGTTTTTAAACAAGGAGTTAGGTCAGCATCCTTCATAGAGTGTTTTTATGGGAAAGCATTAATAGTTAACAATAGCTACTTTTTTCATTCCAGAGCCTCCTTAAAGATGAATTTTAAGTTGTTCTTAATTGCGTGGTAGAAACTCTGGGTGGGATTCAGTTTCTTCAGCACAAACATCTGGTACCCTCTGAGAAGCTCTGGGGCAGCCGAGACATCTGTGTGGGGTTGGCAGATAGAGGTGGGGACCTGTGGAGCTGCATGCTCTCCCAGAGACCTGACCTAGGCTTCTCAAATGGCACTAGACACCTATGTTTAGACAGCTGAACTTCCACCTTCCTGGCAAGGACTTGCTTGGCAGAATTCCCCATGTACACATTTCCAGGCTTTAGAAGTCCTAATGCTCATTTGGGGTTTAACTTTAGCGGGAGATTGCCAGAGCTAGTACAAAAAAGTGGGGCTATGTAGCTGGGCATTGAAGAGAGGCAGAGAAAGAGGAGCAGGGAAGCAACAAGAGCAAGACATTCCACTGTGGTAAATTCATGATAAAGTCAGCTGCTTGTATAGCCCCAACCAGAATTCCCAACTGCAATTCACAACTGGGAAATGAGGATATCACTGTTATCCTTAGCTCATGGCCAAATTAGGTGCTGGGCTGTGGATTTAGTGAGCAGTTAGTGTGGAGTTGTGCAGAACCACATCGTCTAAAGGAGACAGTGAAGGTGTAAAATTAATCAGATGGTCACTGCTGGATTAATAAAGTCATAAGGTACTGATTCCTGTGCCAGCCCAGGTATATGGCATACTGCTTTCTGCTCAAGTTTGTTTGCATTTTCCTGTCAGTTGGCTTCTGTATATGTTGCCAGGGGTCAGCATTGATGCATAATGTGAATTTTTGGTGAGATTGGTTCAACTTATTGCTACCAAAAAGCCAAGATTAGCAATTTGAACAACTGAAGGGATATTTCCCAGCTCAGGTTGAAAATAAGAATGTAGGTTCACAAAGTACTTCCCTTTTAAAACTGAAGATAGCACACAAACACATCATGCAACAAAATAGTTCTGGGCACTGAAAACCTGTGGAATAGGTATGATGCTTTGAGAGGCATCAGTAATTAAGAGATATACTGCTTTGTGTTATTCATAAGTCTTCCTAATTGCAGGATAAACTTATGCAAATACATTTCATATGTGGTTTAAGGATGGTGGCATTATAAAAATCCTACTTTGGATATATTTTGAGAGCAAGGCCTGCATCTGAAATGTCCAAACATCATATGGTCAATTTAGTGCTCTCAGGAAGATCAAGGATGCATTTATTCTAAATCACACTGATTTCAATCTGTGGTGCCAGAAAGTCTAGATAGTTCAAAGCTGAACCCTAGATAGCTAAATTTACTGGTGTGGGTTTTTTTAATACCCCAAAATACTAAGATTAAAAGTGCTAGATTGTTGGCTGTTTACTGAGAGCATTATTACTTTAAGCATTTTAATAGTTTAAGTACTAATGACACAATTTTCTAAAAATCCGTTTTATTTCTTCTTGATTTCTGCTTTCTGAACGATGAACAATATTTCTTTGAGATACCAAGATGTATTTCAAAATGTGCTGACCCAGTTCTGAGTCCACTTTTCTAAAGAACTTGGCCTGCCCACCTACAACAACGAGGGACATGGGTTTTGAAGCAAGATTTTAAAAATTGCCTAGATTAATTGTTTAATAAATTAGAAAGAGATTAGCTGCTTGCTCATAATGACTTCACAAATAACTCCATGATCTCTCAAAAGCTGAATTTAATTTAAGTAAAACAAAAATTACCATACACTTACTAAATTGACATGTAAAAGTAATGAAAGGAAGATAATATGTGTCCTGGTCTTGGCTGGGGTAGGGATAATTTTCTTCACAGTAGCTGGTATGGGACTGTGTTTTGGCTTTGTGCTGGAAATGGCATTGATAACACAGGGATATTTTTGCTACTGCTGAGTGGACCTTTTCTGCTCCTCACCCCACCCCACCAGTGAGTGTTCTGGGAGTGCACGAGGAGTTGGGAGGAGACACAGCAGGACAGCTGACCACAGCTGACCAAAGGTAGTCAGCAATAGGAGATTTCTTTATTTGTCTGCGTTCTTACCAAAGGTGCATAACTGATTCAAAGAAGCTAAATGGTAACAGAAATGCCAGAGATATGGCAGTTAAAATACTTCTCCCATGTGGCATCACGAGCCATACTTTTAGGTCTGTGCCCCTTTTGGATTTCTCATAGAGTCTCACAGGTCTTACCTCATCCTATTCATCTGGGAAACTGTATCCCATCAAGGATCACCCAACACTGACAAGCGAAGCTGAGGGACTCCTTCCCTTTGAATAAGTATCTTGTAACAAAAGTGACAGAGAACATTTGTGTGATCTGGCAAAGAGCACTTTACTCTGACATAATTCCCTCAGTGACTGCTAGGGTGAAAAGAGTTAGATTCTGAGTGGTTTTATGTGGGTGATTTATAAGGCTTATGGCATTAATGCTTTTTGCCATCACAATAAATACTGATCAGTGTAGCATTCAATAACTCTTTTGCACTCAAATTGCATATTGATTCATCTATATATGCTATTTTTAAAATCACTGTCTGCATAAGTTTAGTTTCTTCTTATCTCTTGATGTTTTTCATAATTCAAATGCCTTCAGTGGTTTAAGTTTAAAACTGCTTGTGTTGAACAGCATGACAGCAAGCAATTCCTGGGTAGCTGGATCTTTTCTGGAGAGCACAGTCCTATGGAGAGGGGTCAGATGCAGCAAAGTCACCTTGAACCCTGGAGGTCCACAGGAATGTCATGCTGTGGTCACAGATCTGCTTTCCTTTGAATAGGTACAGTGTGAACTCCCCTTGCTGTTTGGCCAACTGCTGCTGATTGATGTAAAAACCTTTAAGCTTTACAGGCTGCGTCTGCAGTCTTGTTATATTGCTTATGCCACTTCCCTAATGAATGAATTCCCTGCCTCTCCCCTTTACCTAGCAGCTGTTGGATAACCCTTGGACATGCTCCCAAAGCATGGGGAAATGCCTGATCCTAAAATTGTGACTGGTGTCAGTTTGGGTGGCATGATTCCTTGGTTGTTCCATGCATCTGACGTTGCAGAATAGCAGATGGTCCTTTGTTTAGTGCCTGGAGCTGTTTGAAGCACCCAGCTCTCCTCTTTTCCATGGATATATCACATGGGGACCGCTGGGGTCAGTGTTGAGGCTGAGAGACTGCAGCAGGAGCAGCTTACTACCTGGATGTGTGCAAGGGCATCCCAGGGTGTGATGGGGGAAATATGGCTTAGGACAAAGGTCAGCGGTGACTGTTATGGGTGCCACAAGCCCTGGTGGCATGTTTTTAGTGCCAGAGGGGCTCTGAAGGAGTATATGGTAGGTTTGTTGATGTAGAGGTGCTTGAAACAGCTTTAGAGGTGTGGGCTCTGCGAGTGTGTGAGAGACATTAATTGTTAAGTGGAAATAAAATCCAAGGACTGCTGTTACCTTTAATAGTGCTATCAAGAAAGGCAAAAATATCTCCAATAAAAAGTGAACTCCTCTCTTGAGACACCTTTTCCCTTGCACTGAAAGTCTCCCACATGTTAAAGAAGTGATTAAAGAGCTAAAGAGCTGCCGTGAACATCTTGTTAATTCCTTTGTGCTGTGCTGCTTGGTGAACCTTTACAAATGAGATTATTTACTCTCCAATTCCTCCATTGTCATTCCCTTGCCCCTTTCTATGTGTGGTAGCAGAAACAAGGCAAAAGTAACTAAGATGTCAGCTCCTGAAAAGCAACATTTCATTCGGTTACATGATGTTATTATCAGCACACACAAAATGGAGCTGAAAAATAATACCGGAATAAAATGCAGATGGAGAAAAAACAGCAAATAGCAGGGAGCATTAAAAAAAGATTAAAAACCTTGAAAAAGTAGAGCATCTTCCTTCTTCACATTGAATTCTTTTGTTTCTGGCTTGACTTGACTTGCAGTAAGGTTATGAAATAGTGCCAAGCATTACAATTACACTGTGCTTCAGGAAGTACAGGGCTAGTTGCAATCTCTAAAGCTCTGGTTTTAGGTACAGACAAAATTCCCAAAACATTTTTGGGAGTTCATAGCTTCTTCAAGGAAGGAGGGGTGTCATGTAGGAGATACTTGCACTACTTGCACCTTTGCTTTTGTTAACGAGTTTCAAATTTTAAAGAAAGACATTAGGTAAAAAATTAATTTTCAACTAGTGTGCACAACCAGCATTGTAGCATTTTTATCTTATACGCAATGGGTATTTCAATGCTTGTTTTTTACCCATTTTTAGACTGCCAAACAGGTAATGTTGAAATGCTACTCATACCAATGAACAAACCATCTTGTTTGACCTTTCAGAAAGTGTTCACATTATTGATTTCTCATCAGTAGAATAATAAGAAATATTAGCCCAAGCCATAAATATGTTTTGCTGCAGTCTTCTTTCCTTAGAATTAAGAGGCTCTCTTTTGAGACATAATTTATTTAAGGCATCAATGTGTTTGAATGCAGAGATATAGTTCAACATTCAGTCCACTATCACCATCATCTATCATACTGATGCACTTTTTATAGATTTATGCAGATAGGAAGGTGTCTAACTTTGCTTTCTGTTCCATTATTCATGTGTTGTCCTGAGATTACCTTTGTTGATATTTCAGTGTGCCTCCTGAACAACCTTTGTTCATAGTAGGAAAACCAAGTGTTTTTATCCTGGACAAACAATGAATAATGCACAGTATTTTAGAACTATCCCAAGGGCACATACTTATTGTAAACCACTAAACACTGAAAATGCTGAATAATATGGATATCTGCAAGAGTTTTAAAATCCCTGTTTTTAAAACACATCATCTTCTTAACAGTTTAGTATCACTGCAGCTAGTCCTGTGAGATCCATTTTATCTTTTCTTTCATGTAGGGAGATAATATAAAAGATTATCTTTTAAAAGATCTGACTCTTTGTTAGATTATCTTCTGTTAGTACTTTTAAGGCTGAAGTGTTTGTTGTTCAGTTGTTCAATAATAAAAGGTACAGGGGAATGTTCTCTGCTGCCATCAGGCTGTTAATGACCTTAAAAAGCTTCCCTGCATTGCAGACATTTGAACTGCACTTGAAATTTTCACTGTTCACCTTCAATTACTGCCCCTGTGTTTCATTTGTCATTGATCATGTGCTAGCTCTGATGGACAAGAAGTAATATTATTCATAATTATGTTCTGTCAAAAAGTTATATTGTAAAGCCAAATGTTAGGGGGTTTTATATTTGCTTATTAAACAGACCCCAATAACAACAGATTAAAATCGGTTAGCACAATATGAAGGCAGCTCTCCTTTTAGTTCTTCATGGTGGGCAATTATCTGAACAATATTTGTCCAGGTGCAGCTGTTTGTTCTGATGTTACTTTCTTTTAGTTAAAAATTAGGCAAAAGGCCATGGAAATGCTTATAAAGAATTACAGCCATCAGAGACATGAAATACACACCCAATATTTTATGTACTAAGAAACTTTGAAACATCATGTGAAGGGACATTTCTGAGGACTGAAAGAAAGAAAATGTCACTTTTTCTATTCAGGAAGATCAAGAAAGAGGGAAGCACAGGTCAGTCAGCCTCACCTTGGTACCCAGCAAGGTGATGACAAAAATAATCCTGTGAACCATTTCCAAACAAGGACAAATAGGTGACTGGGAGCAGTCAGCATATTTTTATGAAAGGGAAATCATATTTGAACGTTATAGCTTTCTACAGTGATGTGACTGCCTTGGTGGATGAAGGAAAAGCAGTGGATGAAGGAAGAGCACTGGATGATGTTTATCTCAACTTTAGTAAGTCTTTTGACACCGTCTCCCATAATGTTCCATAGACAACCTGATGAAATGTGAACTAGATACATGGACAGTATGGATATTAAGGTGGGCTGAAAACTGGACTGCCCAGAGGCAAACACGCCAACTGGAGGCCAGTCACTAGTGAAGTACTCCAGAGGATGACGCTGCATCCAAACTGTTTAACGTCTTTATTAATGACCTGGACAGAGGGACAAAGTTTGCAGAGGATGTAAAACAAGGAGCAGGGGTTGATGCACCAGTTGGTGGTGTTGCTGTTCAGGGGGATTTTAGCAGGCTGGGGAGATGGGTTAACAGGGATTTCACCAAGTTTAACAAAGGGAAAATCCAAACCGTACCCCTGTGGAAGAATCAATCATGCACCATTACACACTGGGGATGCACCAGGTGGAAGGCATCTCTGAAGGACTTGGGGGTTCCTGATGGAGAACAGATGGGTCGTAAGCTAGCAATGTGTCTTTGTAGCAAAAAAGACTGAAGCCCCCTTGGCTGCATTAGGAAGAGTTTTTCTACAAGGTCGAGGGAGGTAGTCATTCCTCTCTGCTTAGTGCTGGTGAGACACACCTGGAGTGCTGGGTCCACATCGGGAATCCCCATCAGAGGAGAGATACACATTCTGAAGTGTGACCAAGGAAGACATTCATGAAGATCATTCAGGTACTGGAGCATCTGACATACACGGAGAGGATGAAAGAGCTGGGACAGTTCATCTTGGAGAAGAGTAGGCTCAGTGAGGATCTTACCAACATGTTTAGATACCTACTGGGGAGGAGCAAAGAAGGCAGAGGCAGACTTTTCTCTGTCATGCCTGATGCCAGATCAGGAGACTACAGGCACAAACTTAAATACAGGAAATTCTGTTTAAATGTAAGCAAATTAAATATCCTTTACTGTACAGATATCAAATGCTGGAAAAGGCAACCCAGAGATATTGTGACATCTTCATTTTTGGGAGATACTCAAAACAAGGATGGACATGATCTTGAAAGACCAGCTATAGCTGATCCAGCCGGCTTTCAGATATTGGACTAGATGATCTTCAGAGGTTGCTTTCAACCTCAATTTTTCTGTGGTTCTGTCATTCTGTAATCTCTGATTTCTGTGTATAATTCCTCCTTTTTCACTTTTCAACAATTTGTCTTTCATTCTTTATGTCTTATCAGAGGAGGACAGGGCCATCAAGGTGTACAACTTATAGAAAATAAGAGTATCAGTGTTGCAAAGACTAAGTAACTTTTAAGAACTAACAATGAGACTTAGATGTTTGAGACAGTGAGAAAGAGCAAAGCTTTCTTATTCTTTCATATTCATAGGCAATTCAATTACTGCAAATGGAAAACCAGACAAGACAAATTTGAATGAATTTCTTTATTTTAAAATATTACAAACTTTAAGTATTAATCTTTTGGAACAGATTACAGATTAATGTGCAAAAGCTCCTTCTGCCTTATATAAATCAAATTCGGATGGTCAGACGGGGCTGGATAAAGATCAATTTCTACTTAATATCAAAATTCAGGTGGAAGAATGACTTTAAGTGAAGATTTTTTCAGGAAGAGGAAAGCATGACAAATCTTGTCTACATTATCCTAGAGAAGTGCCCAGAGTGGTGTGTTCAAGACCAGTTTCACTTCTCATACCCACTATTTAGAAAGTGCAATGCACATGGGTTGCTACAGAGGTGCAGCAGTGAGTGCATCAGAAGAGGGTGCAAGGGAAGAAATTGCCTCTTTAGGGCAGGCAAATGAAGTCTGGATGAGAGAACTGCCAGCACATCTGTTTGAAGAGGCCACACATATTTTAGGTGCCAGCGCAGCCTTGCTGTGGTGCTGCTGCCCAAGTTTAGCCCCAGCAGCAACTACACCTTCTGCAGTATTAGCAGTGGGACTGCTTTGCTCCTCCCCTGATATCCCCATCCTTCATGGTAGCATGGATGTATCCAAAGTCCTACTGTGTCTGAGTAAGGACGCTTCTAGAACACCTACAACAGCCAGAACCTACTTCACTTTCACAACTACAAGCAGAGAAACGACTGATATGAATTATCAAGCTGCTATAACTGCTCTGCCCCTCAACTCCTGCTAAGCCATCCAGTGAGTTGGTCAGTACTGGAAAGCAGGCCAAACATGTCACTAACATCTTCTGATACCTAAATGCAAATATAGATTTCTTCAGATGGAATCCGATGCTGAAGTGTGTGCTATGTGAATACTTGGGTCAAAACCTCCCAACTGGGCTCATTGCCACAGTACAATGACCTTATTATTGACTTCCTGCCTTCATGGTGGTTCAAATATATCCATCATATTTCTGAGTCTGGGTGGGCCTGAAGCACATACTCAGTCTCACCATCTCAGCTGAGAAATGTTAACTCTTCAGGCTCCTCCTTAGTTTCAGTGATTTGCCCACACACTTGGGTTTTTTCCTCCATTTCTGGATCTTCCTCACTGTTCCAAGCGCCTTTGATGACACCTCAGGATTATTTATGAACTGGAGCTTCTGAAACATTTTCTGAGCTTTATGAACTACTAAAACAAGGTAAAAGTTTGCTGAAAGTCCTGCCTTATTCTCTTGCTAAGAGCTTGACTCTTCTGTTTATAACAGGTCAGCAGCTCATATGCGATAAAGTCAATATATAGCTAAGGTGGTTATGAAAACATAAGTAATAACGGGGACTTGTTCTTCCTTACAAGTGCCTCAATCCCATAAATGCTCCCCCAAGCAATGTGCTTGCCCATACTGCCTGGATGCCTATGCTTCATAAAACCTGGTGCAATGAAAACTGAATTGACTGCTTTCAAGGGTCGTTCTGAGAGCTTCATTATTTAGCTCTTATTTCAGTCTGGGCTCTGTTGCTTACACAGGAAGTTTCACTTGACTTTTAGTACCTTAAAAATATAGTAATAACAGTGCTTGGGTCTTACGGTCTTGAGCAGTGACTTTATGTGCACAAAGAGACATTCACCACTCTGCAGAGCTCACATACTACTTAAATCTTACCAGATTAATATAGATTTACACATCACATAGACTGTTCTGGCCTTCTCCCACCAAGGACTTCCAAACCTGGGACAAACACCGCACCTCAAGGATGTATCTTGAAATAGGTAGTACTCACCAAATGAGACAAGAGATCTTTCCTTTAATCCATATATATTATATGAAGATTATAGCTAGCAAGTGCAGATGAACTGACTCTCTGGACAGAGGAATGAAGAGTAGACAAGTATTGCTGGTTTTAGCCCCAGGGTGCAGTCTGCTTGTTCTTCAATCTGCAGTACAAATCTACCCTGATAAATGCAACAGTTGTGATTTTCTTTTCTGAGGAGATGGACACAGAGATGGTAATGGCCAAAAAGACTATACATATGAATCTCAAATAGTTAATACAGCTGTAAGGAAGTTAGGGCCTGTTTCTGTTATCTTGCTGAGAAACAACTACTTGTAATTGCTAAGTAAAAGTTAGTGCTATCCTCAGAAGTTATTTTTTAAATCTCAAAAAATAGATGAAGAGCTGTGGGTGAGGAGGTTGTCTTTCCACATGACTGAAGTGGCCAAAGTTATGTCATTTTTGAAAACTGGCCTCCTTCAAGTCCAGTGACTGCTTAAAATTCTCCTTGAAGAAGCTAGTTGTGAGAGTATAGAAAATAGGGTTCAAGGCACTGTGTATCGGCAGAACAAATATCATGATGCAGGAAGTGTCTAGGGAGAAAAGGTAAAATGCTTCATATGCTTTGCTGTAGGAATGCTAAGGAAGCAAATGTGTCTTTGAGTAATTTTTACTTTATGGCCTTTATTTTACTTTATTTCACATCAGTTTATGTGATTTTGTCTGGCATTCTAACGTAGTATTATTTATATAAGGTAGGGAGCTGAATTCAACTTCGCTCTCTGTGGTTTTCATTGACTTCACCATGGGCTTTCATGAGAAGGAGAAAAAGCTTTTCATCAGAGAGTGTTTTATCTAGTGGAATTTAATAAAAACACTAAACATAAGCTGAAGTCCATCTCTCATTACTAGTCCCATACTTATTTTTTACATTACAATTTTCATTAGTAGGTTTCAAAATGTCTTGCAAAAGCTTCCTTATTATTTTACAGAGGGGAATCTGAAGTACATTTTTCAGAGAACCACAGGAGCCTCACCATCATGGACCCCACACCAGTCACAGTCACACATCTGCAGGACACCCTTATAAAATAACCATGTTTTATTTTTAGCAACCTACATGTATTCACTTCTTGCTTAAGCAAATGGAATTCAGCGCTCCCAATGAGGCTAAATAGGTTTTGTGATAAATGCATTGACAATTTACTATATCTCTTTAATGTCTTTCATATTATGGAGGATTATTTACTCAATTTCTACAAACATGAGGCATCAATTTCCTAGGGTTATGATAGGAAAGCAGGATGTCTTTATTATTGTGTTTTCTTACCAGTTGCAAGGTTAGCAGCGCTCTGTATAATCAGTGCATTGATGGAGACCTCTGACAGTGAACATCTCCTCCATGGGCTGGCAGGGGAGAGGTGTGCTGCTCTATGGGAGTAGGGAAGGCTTCTGGCCACCTCAGGATGCCCTGGAAAACTTTGCCTGCACTTATTTATGAGCTGTTCTGTTGTAGTTCTGTTTTCCTGATGATCAAACTAACAGATTTACTCGTATGTATTACCATGGGATTTTGCAGCTGTAGCAAGGAGAAGCTCTTCACTAGATAGTCTAATTCTCACCTGTAGACACGAATTGAGTATTTTATGTATGTACTTTAAAGTTCAATTTCTGAATATAGAAAAAGTCAGATATTGTGAGCAATACTTACTCTTCAGCAGCAGTTAACTAGAATTCCTCTGGCAGAACTGATTTGGTTTAAACTGAATCTTTAACAAAAGAAATCACACATACACAGAGCATTATTTGGATTTTCCCCCTGGACTGAGTAGAAGATTTCAATGACAAAGATAGGATTCCAGCAGATGGCATCAGTGATCACTATTGAAAAAGATATTGATTGGCAACAGCAACACCCCGTGTATGTGACTCCTTACCACTGATGCCTGAAAGGCAGGTTTTTTCCAGTGAAACAAAACATGCTGACCTATGAAAACACAAGCAAGGTCACACCTGTGGGGAAATGATTCAAAACAAAGACCATTGAAATGGTCTTTTCTCTCTTCCCTTTCTCCTGACCACTTCCCTTTTTCATTCTTTCCCTTTATTTTATTATAATTTTAGTGTATCTGTCAGGAATGTCTCCCTGACACCGAAACCCATCAGATCTTGGAAGCTAAGCAGGGTCAGCCCTGGTGAGTACTTGGATGGGAGACCTTCTGGGAATGCCGGGTGCTGTAGGTTCTAGTCCTGAGGACTTCACTGTCACTGTCCAAGCTCCCTCGGCCATGGCAGATGAACCTTAGGAGCAAAGAGTGGGGCCAGTTCTGTGCATGCTGTGCCTCACCTAAAAGATCCACTGTGCAGGCTGGAAGGACACACTCATGTAGGGAGAGCCCTTCCCAAATCTGCCTTCTGGAGCCTAGCCATACATACATACAATGTATCTGTATTATAGAGATACCAATTTTATGTTAGAAACAGCTCCTCAGTATTGTCTATGGTCACACAGCCTGCTCATATATCATATATCACATGTTCCCATCTGTTGCACAGCAAGATGTGAATAAGTTGTAAGAAGTAACTATAGAAACACAATTAATGCTCAGCATGGGTGGGCTTGTGATTCCACACAGATCTGGTCTCCTGACTAGAAATGCTGCAGTAAATCTGAAGCAGAAACCACCTGCTGAATTCTCACATAGTATGGAAAGAATGACATACCCCTCAGCACTGTGACAAACCAATCTGAAACGTGTGTTCATTTCAGACTGGCTTCCTCAGTACTGTATAAGTATCTGTCCTAAAGTACTGATGGAAGAACATGTGCAGTACAAGATGTGCAATTTGGACATTAATCACCTTGTACTGTGTTGCAGAGCAGGGCTTTTAACTGTTCATCAGGTGGCAACTCCATGGACTCGAGAACTGTGATTAAGTAGCTGAAAGCCACTGAAGGAGCCATGTATGTCAAGATCCCTGCACCTGTGTATTGGGTTTGTGTGGTAAGGTTTTGGCACTGGGGGGCCACAATGGTGGCTTCTGTGAGAAGCTGCCAGAAGCTTCCCCCATGTCCTGCAGTGCCAATGCCAGCTGGCTCCAAGACAAGACCTGCCCGCTCATCAAGGCTGAGCCCATCCACATCCTGAATAACAGGATTTCAGGAGTGGGGGAAAAAACTACAGAAGAACAATAGCAGAGATAGGATTTAAAATATGTGAAACAGATCTGCAGACCCCAAGGTCAGTGAAGAAGGAGAGGGAGGACATGCTCCAGGCACCAGTGCAGAGATTCCTGTACAACCCATGGGGAATACCATGGTGAGGCAGGCTGTCCTCCTGCAGCCCGAGGAGGTCCATGGTGGAGTAGGTATCCCCTGCTACCCCTGGAGAGCCTCACACCACAGCAGATGGATGCCCAAAAGAGGCTGTGACCCTGTGAGAAGTCTGTACTGGAGTGGGCTCCTGATGGGACCTGTGGCCCCATGGAGAGAGAAGCCCATGATGGAGCAGATTTTCTGGCAGGACTTGTGACCCGGTGGTTACCCACAATGAAGCAGTCTGTTCCTCAAGGACTACACCACATGGAAGTGATCCAGGCTGGAGCAGTTCATGAAAAACTGCAGCCCATGGGAAGGATTCATGTTGGAGAAGTTCATGGAGGACCATCTCCTGTGGGAGGGAGCCCATGCTGGAGCAGAGGAGGAGTGTGAGGAGTCTTCACCCTGAGGAGGAAGCAGCAGCAGAGACAATGTGTGATGAACTGACCACAGTTCCCATTCTCTGTCCCCTTGAGCCACTGGGAAAGGAGAAGGGAGAGAAAATTGAGAGTAAAGTTGAGCCTGGAAAGAAGGAGGGTTTGGTGGAAGGTGTTTTTAAGATTTGGTTTCTTTCTAATTATCCTACCTTGATCTGATGGGTAATAAATTCAGCTAATTTCTCCAAGTCAAGCCTGTTTTGCCTGTGATGGTCATTACTGACTCCTATCTTCCTGTTCTTATCCCAACCCACAAGCCTTTCAGTTTCTCTCCGCTGCCCAGCTGAGAAGGGAGTGATAGAGCAACTTTGATGCACACCTGATGTCCAGCCAGTGTCAGCCCACCAGAACCTGGAAACAGTCTCTTGCTCAGAAATATGGATGGAAACAAACAATCCAACAATCTGTATAGCTATAAGAACCACTGCTATCTGTTGTCTTCCAGGATGGATATTACTGAAGGGTAAGACAATCGTGAAATAATTTTTCAAGGTCAGACATATCAACAACAGGACTGACACCTCTGTAGATAGCATGGCAATGAACCCTATGATATGGCATTGTAAACTTTCCATCCACAATATAGTTTTTATATTATCCTTGTTATTTAATATCAAAAACTTCAAAGAAGAAAAATACGTCCCCATTAGACAATCAGCACCTATTTAAGGAATAGATTTTACAGTTTACTGAAAATTAGCAATGAAATGCTTTGTCTATAGTATACTTCATGTTTACCCAAACCTGGGTTAGCACTCAAAAATAATTTAACCCTATGTTTGCAGCATTGGAATTCATTTGCTATGGGGCTATGAGCCCTTTGATGACAAATAAGAGTGGAAGCTGGTGTCAGGATATGAGTGGAAGTGTTGCCAAATGGGGCTCCTGTGAGCATACAGTGATCTGGGGTCAAGCTTCCTGGCTGTGGCCAGCACAGTGGCTTTTGAAGACACCAGAATATTGAATCACTGCAATATTTGGCAGACAGACAGACAGACCTGGAGAGGGGCTACAGCAATGTCTGGGTACTCCTCATGGGAACAGGTACTGCAGTGGTGGCATCCAGCCAGGAGCAAGATGAAGATCTGAGGCAGAGATCTCCTGGCAGGTCTATAGCACTATGTAGTATATACATGGCACTGTATAATAAGTACACAGGAGATCTCTGATGTCTTGCCTCTTCATATCTAAAAGCAAGATGAATTCATTTTACCTGTCTTTGGCCATTTGCAAAGCTGAAGATCTGAGACAGTTGTGCTTTGTCTGTTTTTACAGTTGATTAAGTCAACAGAAACTTTTGGGACATGACTCACCAGACCTACTTTGGATGTCTTTTTTAGAATAAGGTAGATTGCACAACTCATTGACTACAAGGAGAGAGCAAAGTGACTAGTTCATAGACATCACTACTGTAAACCCCTGAAGCCATGCAAGATAAAATCTTTCTTGTGTGAAGTTAGCAAGATCTCAAAGAGCAGAGTTTATAGGTTTGACTAACTTGAACAAAGAGAGGGGAAGTAATAATAGGTCTCATTTGCTTTCAAAGGGTTAATTGCCTGAAAACAGTGTCACATTATTGAACCATAATCTTACAAGGAAGTAAGGATTTGGCCACAGCAAGCATGAATTTGGACCTACATTTCAGCTGGTTCAAGAGTTCTTAATTTGGGAACAACTGATGGACAGTGCAATCACTTGGAAATATTCACATTTTGAAATACACCATTCAAAAACAATAGAAGCACTTATTAGTTCCTGTCCCCCCCCCAAAGGAGATAGGATAGAACAGGATAGAATATTTCAGCTGGAAGGGATCTATAACAATCATCTAGTCCAACTGCCTGATCGCTTCAGGTGATGATCATTTGATGTATCACAGAATAAATTCAGACAGCAAGTAGTCTAACACTTGCTGGCTTTTCCATAACCTTTAATGCAAAATAAATAGTAGCAATTAATAAAGTGAAATGTTTAAGGTTCATAGATTCTTTTAACACATCTTGACTAGGCAAGGTATTAAGGACCTTGGTTATTTTTTGACACACGCTTTCACTTAGAATATCAAAAAATAGTTAAAAAATAGATAATGCATAACATTTTCAAGTGTTTTGAAACTAGTGTATATTTGGAATGTAAACTGAGATTATTGGAACATACATGATATTATGTATTTTATATATTATCATAATGTGGCATGCAATAGTGTATTAATGTATTAATTTTATTAATGCAATAATCAAATCAATGTAGTATGAGTACCTTTAATAGACTCTTACAAAGTTTTGGTGGTGTGCATCTCATTGTCAGCTTTGATAAATGATGTCATTCTCATGATGAGTTTTCCAAAACATACAACACAAGCTGTGACCCACACAAATACAGGTAGAACACTGTTAGCTAAGGTATCTCCAAATGATGAAATCCCTGTCAATGATGTGCATATTCATACATGAAATGTGTGGAAGCAGTAAGGGAAACTTTTTGAAGAAGTTGATAGAAATGAATATGTAATGCTGCTGGTTAAACACAAGCCAACGTCACTGCCAGTTATACAAGGAATGCAATTAGGTGCAGGGAGCTGGAAGAGAAGAAATTTTAACAAAATAATTCCTAGTGTATCAAAGGGTCATGTTGTGAGAGATATTAAAACGGAGGAGGTTTTACTTTGGTATTTGTTTGCAGTTCATGTCCTTTCAGTCCCCAGTAACAATTCTGCTGGAAATGTGCACAGTCATCAGTGCTTTCCTTCAGGTCACTGTAATATGCAATAGTCAGAGCCGGTCTACGTTTTTGTTTTCAGAAACCTTGTAAGGGCTTTGCTTTACTGCTCTTCATTGGTCATCAATGTGCAGGTTCATGTTCTTCATGCTAAGGTGCTTCAGAGTATTTTTGCTGTCTCTGGCAGAAGTATTTTACTTGCCTTAACAGATTGTGGAATATCTGTGGAATGACTTAAATTTGGTAATGAAGATTATCACATCTTAAATGTTTCAGTTCCTTGGCCATTATTGAAAGAAATAGTTCCCTGCTTCAGTGGGAGCACTCTCATAAAGAAGGCCTGTGGGACAGGACATAAAGGCTCTAATACAGTAAAGTCTGCAAAAGCAGATTTGTTTTGAAATGTATGCTTACATCCTATGAATATATTCTGGTATATATGTATAACACCCACACACCTATTCCCCCC